>JAPMOB010217429.1:0-16092 GCA_029875015.1 Lepomis gibbosus | reverse complement strand
ACTCAGAATTCTGACTTTTTTCTCAGAATTCTGACTTTTTTCTCAGAATTCTGACTTTTTTCTCAGAATTCTGACTTTAAACTCAGAATTCTGACTTTTAAACTCAGAATTCTGACTTTAAACTCAGAATTCTGACTTTAATCTCAGAAATAAAAAAAAAATCCCCACATGGCCCTAATCCTCTTCCGCAGTGTGTCAGTATTCTTCCAGATAGAATTTTTGTTTGTAGAAACATATATAGATGTTGGTGGACCAAGTCTATGGCTTAGACACATGTATATGTATTTCATTTGTTTGCAAACATAACAGAAAGTGATTTTAATGTCAGTCTCTGTGTCGTTAGCTCGGCCTGCCTCTTTCTAGTTTGTGCACAGTGCCATGCAACACCATTTTTGGATCCCAACACCAAATGGTAGGAGAATCCAAATGAACACTTTCAAACCACACTTTCAGATTGTTAAAAAGAATTAGTTTTGACTGACATCTTGTTTGTCACTGGCAGGACGTTGCACTGTTGGACAAACTAATCAAAGAGGACATAGAAGCTAAGAAGCTTCCTTTGCTGTTGATCGCCAATGCAGGTGAAGGAAACTCACAGCTCACACCATCCTTTCCACTAACTACACGTGTGGAACATTACAGGATTTGGAAATAGCAAAATCACTTTAACATGAGCCTTTCTCCTGCTGTGGAAATGTTTGTCATTTGTATGTGTTTTTCCCAGGCACCCCTGGGGCAGGACATACCGACAAGTTGGGTCGTCTGAAGGACCTGTGTGATCAGTACAACATGTGGCTCCATGTGGAGGGGTGAGTGTCTTCACTACATGATCTTTGTGTGTGCACCTCATTTTCAACATTCAATCATCAAATTCATTTAAATCTCTCATAATGTTCATGCAGCTGTAAATAAACGCACATGCAGTATATGTCCACCTGCTACTTCATACTATTAGCTGTAGCTTTAGTTTGTGGCTTAAAGGAGTCCAAAGGCAGGGCACAACATTTAATATAGACGTTGTAATGTCATACAAAGAATATAATACTTTCTAATTTGTTTAATCATGTAAACCATCATGCAGCATCACCTTTTCTAAAAAGTATTTGCAATAAATAGACATGATTTACTTCCTGGCATGAAGTGCCACTGCTGTAATGTTAACATTTATTATGGCATTGTGTTTTCTTCTTCTTCAGGGTCAACCTGGCAACCCTAGCGTTGGGTCAGGCCACCTCTACTATCATGGTAATCTAATGCTATAACACTCTAATCCATTTCAGGCTACAATCTAAAGTGTGCTGCAGCTTAAAGTTTACCTCACAGACTGAGATTAAATGCACGCCCTGTTCCTCACCATGTTCATTCATTTAGCATTTTTTGAAGTCTGTAATACTGACATGCCTGTAGTTATATTGAAAAGGTTATTGCTCATAATCATTCCTCCTGTTCATAATGGCCACAAAGTAATACCTTCTTGAAGCAATTTCAGTCTAATGTAGATGAAGGACTGAGTTTCCTCATTCTGTGTGCGCACACACTCTCACACAAACACAAACACAAACACACACACACACACACACACACACACACACGCTCTCACCAAGTGCCAAATGAGAGTAGGATTTCTGTTTTCTGTTTCTGATTTCTGCCTCTGTGCCGCGGTTTTGTCCGCCGTCAACTCACACAGAAGTGTGAAGTGTTTCAGCAGCGGAGCGTTTAGCCTGTGATGTGGACGTGTTGTTAATTTGTCCTTTCCTCTGCTTCAACTATAGCTAACAGCTCTCTGTGAGCCGTTTCCATGCTTCTCTCCCATAGACTGTATATAGTTCTCTCCACAGGCTACATTTCCCACATGGAGCATTTCAGAATAAGAGCGTTTTGCCTGCCCGATTTTTCTGACTTGTTCAGAGTTTGTTGATTTCTTCGGTTGTCCTTGATTTTTGTGCTTCTGCCATGGTTAAGTAAGCTACATAGTTAAATTGTTTTGTTTTTTTGTCTGTTTTAACTGTGTTTATTGTTGCTACACAATCATGAGTCTGCACACTGTGTTTTATTTTGAAAATTGACCAGATTCTCTATGCCACTGTGTCTGACTTCCTGCCTAAACTGCCTTAGCTAAACTTTAAAAAAAAAAAAAAAAAAAAACGGAAATCAAATTGTATTCACAATATCTGGCAGAAAAATCACAATTAGATTTTTCTCCCTGAATCTCTCAGCCTTACTTTGAAATCACTTCAGGAAAGGGATTTCCAGCTTCTGAGCAGTCCCCCCCCCAGTGTTACTGGCTCAGTTCTCTGATGAAGCCACACACCCAGGAAATGCCAACACATGTTGACTTTCTCTGTTCTGTCCCCTCTAGGCAGCCACCAGAAGTGACAGTATGACACTGACACCAGGTCAGTGGCTAGGGCTGCCGGCTGTAAGTGCTGTCACTCTCTACAGACATGAAGACCCAGCACTGGTAGGCTCATTCACTTTCATAGAGTTATTGATTCAACACAGCAGTACATGTTTTTGGTAGTTTTTGTGGTTGTTTCCTTCAATAGCCATAAGTTGCTCTACCCATGTTAATATTTGTTCTTAATTTCATTAGGGTAAGTTTTATTCTTTCAGCACTCCATGGCCCGTGTCTTTGTCTTTCTCTAAATGGCTCACGTCTCTGCTCTTGTGTCTCAGTCTCTGGCAGCAGGTTTGACCTCCAGCCAGCCGGTGGCGAAGCTGCGAGCGCTTCCTCTCTGGCTCTCCCTGCAGTACCTTGGTCACAATGGCATTGTTCAAAAGATCAGACACGCTACCGCTCTGGTGAGCATCACTTTAGTTCCCCTAAACCTCAAACATTTAGACATGACAGCTGCAGCATGTTCATCAGGAGCATCTATGTGTGGGAGGTGTTTCTCGGTACAGGGACTGTGCTCATCTTCCTGGAGTGTTGGTACCACCCAACCTGTGCAGAGACCAAAATCATACCAGTGCTCATCAACCTTATCTGGCAACTTAGGCTGTTCCCAGAGACGCTGTACAGAAGTGTTAAGTGGATGCATGCACTGTTGTTCAAGTTCCTGCACATACTTCCCACTAAAACCACAAATTGGAGTTTTTACATTACTGCCTGTATACGATTAAAGACATAGATACTAAGTGTTAATTGGTGAGCTTTAGATGTTTCGGTAAGGGTATTTCTTAAGTTTGTACAGAGCACGGTTACCTGTTCCCCCTGCTTCTCTTTAAATAAGATAAGAGAGATGCTGGAAATGATAGCGAGAGGGAAAACATTCTGCAAAGGGCCCCAGGCTGGAATCGAACCTGAGTCCACAGCCATAAGGACTGAGCCACCTGCTTCTAATCTTTATGCTAAGCTAGGCTAACCATATGCAGTCACCAGTTTACACACACACACAATTGGCAGTGATCTTCCATTCAATTACAATGTTTTAAAATGTTGTAAACGATTGAACTATTTGTTAGGCGTTAAAATCATATAGTCGTCTCACCTGATTGTCTCTCCCCTCTAGAGCCAGCAGCTCCTGCAGAAGCTTAAAACTCTGGCCTCCATCAAAACATCGGTAGGTGTTCTCTTAATGCTCTGCTGTAAATGGTAACATAATGTCTACAACAATAAAAGGTGAGCAGGCTGTGTGGTGAGTTTTTAGGAGAACATGCACAAACAAAGAGCAGCACCAAGTCAGGATACTCTGTGAGTGAAGTTAATGAAAAATCATCCTGTTTAATAACTCACAAAATGTGCAAAACTGTCATCATGCCTCGTACACAAGCGCTGTGTACCTTTAACTTTGCATTGAACCTCAGTAAAATAGAGCCCTTTTGTTGATGTCATAGTCACGCAGGACTAGTTTTAATTACTGACAGACACACTTCATACCTAAGATTTGAAATTTGGTATGATGATCCCAGTACATACAGTTTGTGTTAGATATGTTATGACAGCCATCATAACAAATCATTCTAAGATTTGAGCTGCAATCTGACTTTGGACTCCAGTTTCATTGTGGTAAACTGGTAGTAATGGTCTATAATGCTGGGTGTATCCATCCTGCTGTGGGTGCCCACAGTGTTCACCTTTAATACTGCAGCAGCACCTTCTCTGGACACGACACACACTCTGACAGTCACTCTGATATACTGTACTGATATCACATGAGAAAAATATAAGCTCACTGTTAAGTAGCTGCCACTGAACGAATATTGGCATATGATATAAATTAAAACTAAGGGAAAGTTGGATTAAGTCATGAAATACTGGAAAGAGATTAACATACATTACTTAAGGGATATTTTTAAATATTATATTGATGTTATGGAATGCAAAAAGGTGTGTTAAGTATGTTCAGCTAATGTAAGCTAATTAAAGATAAAATATTAAACATACCAAGTCCCAACAGGACTATAATAGGAAAATTAGGCCATGAAGTAATATAATTACTTAATAATGTTTTAGTATTTGTTGATAGAGCCCCCCCCCCTCTCTGCATACTGTTTTCTCTTTTCATGCAGTCTTGCTGAATATTAAACATTTGCTGCTACCTTCATCAGTTACTGTATAGTTGGCATATCAGTAACCCATTTCACATTTAGCCTTGTTGTCTTCATGCAAACAAAACTGGAATCATTTCAAGGATAAGTCTAGTGTCATGTTTTTGTTATTGTAACAAAATACCAAAACCATCAGTCGGTCTCTCTGCTAGTTTTCTGCAAACATTACTGAAACAGGAGGGAAGAGTGCATATGTTGGTGACTACTTTCTCTGGTGCATTAATCAGTGTTTGGTGCGCTAGTGAGTATTTGAGACAGCAGGATGGTGTATGTGGGATTGAGTCAAAGTAAACTACAGCAGCATGTCACCCAGTGCGACAGTGCGGCTCACTGATGTTTTCTTTTAATCCTTTCTGGACAACAATGGAGCTCTGTGGCTCAGAGGAAGCAGAGATGTCAAGCGTTACATACACTACCTGTACCTGTTAGTCAGGCCAGGCAAGTTTATTTATACATTTCATCCACAAGGCAACAGAGTGCTTTACGTAAAACATTAAAGCAACACAGGGATATATAAAAAGACCTCAAAGGTTTTAGTGAGGACTTAAACAGCAGCGTTCTTAATCAGCTGCAGCTGGTGCCCTGTACAGACACTGTTATTGTAGTCCAGTCGACTGAAGACAAATGCATGGACAGGTTTTTCCAGGTCCTGCTGAAACACAAGTCCTTTAATCCTTGATATATTCTTCAGGTGATTGCAGGCTGACTTCCTTATCCTCAAAATGTGGCCATGACTACACCAAGATTTCTGGCTTGGTTTGTGGGTCTTAACATTCCTGATTGAAGTTGATCATTAATTGAAGAAATTTCTGCCATATTTTCCTGGATGCCTATGGGGTCATAATGATGTTATTTGATCCTATAGACACTCAACAATTAGGCCAAGATACTTAATATTGCTGTCTGACAACTTCAGACTACATAAAGTACATAAAAAACCGCTTCAGACTTATACTGTGGTGTCTGACTATCTAGGACTCTATATGTGAAGAAAGAACCTTAAAATGAATCCTGAACCTGATGGGGAGCCAATGTAACAAATGACAGGGTGGGAGTGATGTCATGTGAGTTATCTTGCTACAATAGGCTGGTAACCCGTATGAACAATGTTCTACATCGGCTACATTTCTGGTTCAGATCCTATAAGTTATCCCTTTGTTTTAAAAAGAGTGTTTGAATGATCTTCAAGCCTAAAAACAGAACCCGATCGTCATCGCACTATTCTCATCGCTAATAATGGGCACATCCCACAGTTACTTACAGCGAAAAAGGACAACAGTTAGTGTCAAATTGTATTCAGACGTTGTTCAACTAAAGGATGTAGAAACACTGCGATGGCATCACCCGAATGTGTTTTATTACTTTTTTCTTATTGACAATCATCCAGTATTTTGGTGCATTAACTGTTACAGGAAGAATTATGGCCAGTGAGCTACTCTCGAATCTTTACTTTTTTTAAAGTAAATGGCAAAAATGTTATTTTCAGCATTTACCAAAAGCGTACCAAACCGTGAGCCATAACTGAGATACATATCAAGTCATGAATTTTGAGTTTTTACCCCAAGCATCCATACAGTCGCTGAGATGTAATGTGATGCGCATTCATTCTAGCAGAGCGGCGTTACACGTTAACACTAGTGTAATCCAGATGCAGTGAACAGTCAGAATCATCACACAGTGTATCAACAGTAGCTTGGTAAAAGAAGGATGAATTTCAGCTTTGTCAGCCACACTGACTGTGAAGATGCTGCAGTATCACAGTGTTAGGACGATGTGAATGTGTATGAGCTTGCAGGTCCATATGTGAGTCTTTTCTGTATGTGTGTATGTAACTGTAGTTATAGTCAGTGTGGGTTGACTTGGTTCCAGGGCGTGGTGTCTCCGATCCCACCCATCTCCGGGGCTTCACTGCGGGACGTTCTGGGCTCTCTCATGCTCTCTATTGTAGGTGGGACCAAACATCTGCCTGTCCCCAACCCCCCAACCCTCAGTCCACCTTCTGTTTTCTTCCTTTCTTTCACTCCTGACCATTTTCCTTCATGCACATCAGCTCAGTTGTATTTGGGTCTCCATTGGCTGATGGACTGTTCATTTCTTCCTAACTGTTTAGGATGTGGACCACTCAGGCATGTTCTTTGAGGTACTTAAGGGAATGGCTCTCCACGCTCATTATGTTTTGTTGTCTTTTAAGAAAAACAAGGGTCATGAATAATTAATGAATGTGTCATGTGCCGTGCATCTCATTAGTTTCTTTTGTTTAAAATCCAAATACCATTTGGGGATGCCCCCTGTCAGGATGCTTACCACAGCAGCAGAGCAGACGTTCATGAGGTGGTAAACACATTGCCCTGTCATGTCGGATTCTAACCCTCTCAACAAAAGTCCCATCGATTCTCATGGCGGTGTAGTTCCTCTGCTGCCTCCTCCCAAAAATCCACAACCAGCTCCAATACAATACAACAAGTACATCAACTTCACAGCAAGTGCTACAATAAGACATAGCGAGAGTAGTTTGTTTTTTTTCATGCTTGATTTCCTTTAATAACTTAAAAAAAATAACCACTTTCCAGTTTGTAGTATGGAGGCCTATAAAGGACAATACTAAAATGACACCGTAAACTAGAAAATAAAAATGTAAATGAAAAATTTCATTTTCACATACAGGTGAATAGGGGTTCTGACCATATTAAAATGAAAAGGCTGTTTGACCCTGAAGTTTTAAAGTTGGACCCCTCTTTACAGTGGACAATATTTAAATGTTAATTCAGATTTGAAAATTAAAATTCAATATGAACAATGTAATCTGATTTTTTCCCCAGGATTTCATGTGACTTTTTAATGCACCTGTAATTCCCTCCATAATAACATTCTCTGTTCTGTTGGTTGTGTTTTTTTTTTGCAGCTAGTCTTTAGCAGTGAATGTTGTGTGTATTTATTTGGTAACCAGTCGAGCAGGTCCGTTGACAAATATAAATTGTTACCAGTATCTCTTAAACAAGTGTTGGAACTGTCTTGAATCTGGTGTGGTTAATAGTCTTTAAGAAATAGGCAGTGCCTAATTTTTGTTTACCATGAGTCCTACATTGAGAGGCATCTCATCTGGTTATCTTTTGTTTGCTCTTTTTCTTGCTTAGCACAGCTTTGTCTGAATTTCTGTCTCTTTTTTCCTGCTTGTTTGAACACATTTTGCTGGTTGTGTGTTTTAGCTGTGCCTGCGTGCTGTCTGAGTCTGTTGCTTTATCTGATGCTGGGTTCCACCTGTGGTTATATAATTCTGATTCCAGTCATGAACTCACTCTCCACCCTCTCCACTGGCCTCTGCCCTCTGGAGAGGAGAGAACCCTGGTGCAGGTGCAATGGGCCCAGCAGTCTGCCTAAAACAGATACATTTCAACCCTTAAGGTCTCAGTACGCTTCAAACTAAGTAGCTCGCACAATGTGTCTTATGTAAACGTCTAGTTTTTTAACCTGGCCATACTAAAAGGTGCGGCAACAGTCATTTATCATAGAGAGGGGCGGGATGTGATAAACTGCACACAAGTCCCTCCTCAAAGGCACTCAAGCAGTGCTGTAAAAGTGACAGAAGTAGTAGTAGAAGAAGAAGTTGTGTAAAGAATGAAAAGGAGCCAGAGAGGACACACCTGGCAAATCGCTGAGTATGTGATTCTGCCATTGAAAAGGGGCTTTCAGACATTGACAAGCACGTGAAGCATATTGAGGCCTTGGGACCTGACCTGGGAGCAGTTACTATTTGTTCTAATGGATGAAACATATTACAGTTATTTTTCTGGTTTTCTAACTTGAGAACACCACACATGCTTGGGAATTATTCATGACCTTCGCATCAACAGCCCCAGAAACACTAGCCTTCATCTCAGCCCCACTTAGGCATGATGCTTGCCTTAACCTTTCACCTGGATGTCATCACTAACGGGCTACACCATGGGTTTTATTTCCTGTGTTAATGGTTCAGTAAATGAAGAAATGTAACTTCATGGAGATCAGTTGTTTGCTGAATTTGAAGTTGGTTAAAAGACAATTTGACACAAAAACTAAGAAAATGCCAGGAGTGGGCAACCCTGGGTAATACTCAAAAACACAGTTACAGTGATAATGGAGTAACAGTAACTGTATGTGACATACAGTTATAGTTACTGCAAACATGTATATTATCTTAAATAATTATGGACTTGGAACAAAATCTTAAATCCATGTTTACATTGCACTCTTTCTACTGATGACAATTGTTTTGCATGTCAAACAGCACATCACTTGTTAAGTAGGATCAGAATGATCCCTCAGTCTCAGATGGCTGATCTGTGTCTTTGTGTGTCCAACAGGTGGAGGATGAACACAGCTCTCCTGTGGTGCTATTCAAGTTTTCCCAGGAAATGAGTTCTGGTAAGGGTTGCTTCGGTGTGTGTGTGTGTGTGTGTGTATATGTATGGATGTATGTATGTACCTACCTGTATTGTATTGCATGCTCTCCCAATAGGTGTGCTGTCAATATTAGATCTATACCCAATGTAATGTTTGCACATTCAATACTTCTGTTGTATAATATATTATTGCAAATTGTATGACATCATCACTCTTAAAAAACAGAAAAAAATCTCAATTTGAATAAAGTGATTTATCGAGTTAAAGGAATGAGTCTTTTGTTAAGTAAAGGCGTGCATAGGACTTGTTGGATGCCCCGGCTCAACGAGCAAGAGGTAGAGAGAGCGCGGTACCAAGGTGGTTGAGCGAGGTAGAACTAGTGCGGAATTTGCAAGACCAATAAGTTGATTGGAGAAACTCGGCCACATCTCCAAACGCCTCTGAATAACCCTGGGGGAAGTAGCCACATTGACGGAATTAATCCGAATGCTGCTAAAGCGCTTCATCCTGTCTGCTGTGGGTAGCTCAGCCCCACCCAGTCAGACAGACCTGTAGAGATGGAGACAGCAATGTTGCCTGATGCTATGACCTTTGACCCTGCAGAATAAATAGATGTGCAAATTTAAAAAAAGCTGCGCAGCATGGAGATGTTGAAATTAAAAGTTTATTGTTGAATTCTTATGTTTCTTATGTTTCCCTTTTTCCTGTTGTTAGCATCTAGTGGGGGTTCTGTGGAAGGTTACTGTACCGGGGAGAAAGAGGGGCTTGATGCTTTCAACAGATGGGTGAGTGTTTTCCCTCCTTTAACATGTACTGTACTGATTTTATGTGCCTGTGCTAGTTACAGCTGCAACAATGAACATTTTTCATATTGATGAAATGACTAGGTTTAATGTGAAAGGAGTTGCTCGACGTGATGAGGCCAGATTATTATCAAAACTCTGCAGTTCATCTCAGCTCTACGGAGCTTTTTAGCATCTTGACGTGTATTTCATATTATTTTATATTTTTTACTTAAGTATTATTCTGTTTGAAATAATTAAACAGTTTGATAGTAGTTTCAGTTTTGTGCAAAAAGAATTAAAGGCCTGTCCCATATGGACGCCTGTCCCAAATAAAGGCAGGGTCAATTCAGTGATTTTAGCAAATAAAAGCCTGGGCTTTTACTCAAAGTTTACGGTATTACGGTTTTACAGACACTCAGCTGCACAGCTTCTCCACCGTCTCCGTCGCTGTAACTAACGTGACCCGCACAGGACAACACTACAGTGGAAAAAGACCCATTCACTACAGCAACTTTAGTTACTGCAGTCTAACTGTTATAAAGTGTGGTAACAGTCTCATTTCTAATATTCAGTTTAACTCATTAACCGTTTTGTTACTGTCCTATACATGTGGCTGCGCACATATTGCTGAGCCTCCTGTGAAAGATACATAAATAACGTTAGCTTGTGTGCAGCTTTTCAATAACTAACATCAATGTATCATGTCGGCTAAATGCAGTAAATGCAACATTATCAAGCAGCCAGCATGGGTGAGTTCAACCACAGGCTGATAAAAATATTACTGTAACGTTTCAGTGGGAGTTTACCTGAGTTTCACACCTGGTTGCAATCTAAAAACCGCACCGCTAGTGGCCGCTGAAATCTACATAGCCTTTTTAAAACTGAGTGTTACAATCCATCCTCAACCATTTTTTCATCCAGACTTGTGCTTTAGTTTCTTTCTCACTGTCTCCATTTTGTTTACTTCACATCAGGTGGTGCGTTGTACACACTCTGGCATGATAATCTTTATAATATCCTGAAGTGTGTGATGCGCCATTATTTTCAAATCTTGTAGCGCGTATATGTTTGAGATCAGAGAAGAAAATCTGTCAAGTTTCTCTCTCCTGTAATCCCAGCTTTAGAGACTAACTGATGAACATAATGCAGCATTTAGCACTTAAAGAGCCAGATATGTAAGTGTGGCAAAAAGCAAGTAGGCTAACAGACGCGCTAGCCTAAAATTTGACTTTGTTTTATTTCATCAAAAGACATTTATGAATGCAAAAAGTAGTTCCACCAGGCTGCCGGTGGGCTGTGACGGTTGTTAAGCAACATACATCAAAGGCTAGAATTATTAGAACTATTTATTTATGCGCGTTGCCGTTTATTGTGCTGCCACTAAAAACTGTCCAGCATCAGTAGATTGATTTTGGTAACTTATAATATGTCTGCTCTTGTGTGCCGACGGCCGTGCGTAAAATAATAACACATAACACACATAACAAATCACATTAAAGCAATGATTTCTCTCTGTCTCTCATTATTTATTTATTTATTTATCTCCGCCGGTAAAATGCGATCTGTATCAGATCGCATTTTAATACCAGGTGTAAATGTGCTGTGAGACCCACACGAAGCTGAGATCAGGCTATAACTCGAACCCTGTTTGTGTGGAGTGATACAGATCTGTGCAAAGGAATTTGACGTCATACCCGTTATATACGCTCATTATATCACTGTTATGAACCAATCAGACTGCTTGATTTGACCTACTCGTTTTCTAATGACTGCTTTAACACCCAGAGTCACAATCTGTGGGTCAAGTACGCTGATTTATAGCTATTTATACAGTTATATTTATAACTGTCAGTCAAACAGTGTCAGTATCAACAGAATGAAATAACAATTTATGCTATATGTACTTCAGTTTATTTTATTCACATAGCCTCAATTCATAACAGAAGTTATCTAATTGCACTTCATAAAGAGCAGATCGAGACTTTACTCTTTGTAGTGTTTTTATAGAGACCCCAAAATAATGTTTTGATCATTTCCATTTCTCTCTGGATATGTAATGAATAAACTAAAGATGTGGTGGGGGAGGGGCGCCGATTCCCAAGCTTTGTCTGAGGGAAGGCCCGCAGTCGCAGGCTTTGAAAACCCCTGCTGTATGACAAAATGACTTTAGTTATTTGTGTTATCTGTAGGCTATCTGGCTTTAAAAATATTTTAAATGTTTTATGTTGTCAAATAAAAAACTGATGCACATAGGATATTCATGTTCTAAAATGTATCTTTATATTCCAGTCAGAAATAGCATGCATACTGTAGATGAGCTGATTTAGAATACTACCATGGAAACTTATTTACACCTTTAAGCTCTTGTACTGTAGACACAAGTGCATACAGCCTTGTGTGCACTTTTGTTTCGAGTTTCAAAACAACTTAAGAAAAGTCGGGACATTCTGTAATTTGGTTGTACTGTTGTGTGCTATTAGTCTAAAGAGTGAGAACTGAATCTTTTTCCATTAAACACAACAGACATTTTTGTTGTAAGTGAAGTTATCCGACCACACAGTTGATGTCCTTTAAATTTTTCCTGGGTGTAGCTGGGTGAACAGCTGGTCCAGCTGGTTCCCAACAGTGGGATAGATGTGGTGGAGCTCGAAGACGAGGGTATATGTGTTCGCTTCAGTCCCCTCCTGACTGCTGCAGGTAACATGAACGCACACACAGCCACACAAACACCACATCACTGCTTGATATTTTTAATATATGTTAAATACTGCTAGGAAGGATTGAAACAGCGCCAGGAAACAGTCATGACTCTCCCTCCCTCTTCCTCCCTACCGTCAAGTTCTGGGGACCCAGCAGGAGGACGTTCAGGACCTGGTGGAAAAGCTGTCAGACCTGGTGCCTGTGATGAGCTCCACAATGTGCCTCAGACAGAGCTTCAGAGAGGAAACCCACCGACACTCACCCTCGCTCACATACATAGAGGACCTCTGCTGGCCCGGCCTGGGGGCTGTCCGGTGAGAGTGGATAGGCTTTAAAGTAGCTGCTGTTGTAGAGGGGCTGGACTGGACTACTTTTAACCGTATTTGGTTACAGGTTCTTTAAAGAGATCATATTATGTTTTTCGGCTTTTCCCCTCTCCTTTATTGAGTTATATTCCCACAGACAGAAGACATTGCGCTGAACCTCCGGAAAACAGCTTGTTTGTAGTCCAGACTTTTCCTTTTGTTCTCTGTGATGTCTGCAAAATACGCGATATAATGCTAGCCTGGCGACTAGTCTGACACGCCCTCAAAAATACAGGTTGAAAAACACACTGAGCTTCCAAACACTAGCTACCCTCCAGGCAGTCAGTGGACATAAAGTTGTTACTGTGATGTAGAGACAGAGCTCAGTTAAAACTTTATGGATGAAAGATCCTTTTGTTACAGATTAATAACTCACCGCTCTGAAACTCTTGCTCCAGTCCATGTTGCTAAGCTGGTAAGGGGAGTTGAACCGAAGCGTGTTAACCAGCTTCTCACAACCGGCCCTACTCTGCTTCTGATTGGATACTACCAACACAGATCTTATAGAGGCATAATGTATCACTCCACAGCTAAAACAAAGCATTCAACACACAGGGTGAAAAGAGGAGCTGCAGCAATGTGCAGTATGACAATAATATGGTGTTCTTTGAAAATGAAAGCATGTGAACCTGTTCTGGTACAACCCCTATATAAGATTGTGAACCTGAAGCAGAACCTGAAGGAGCATAATATGACCTCTTTAATATTCTCAATGCAGCAGCCACAACATGCTGCACTGAGAGTAGGAGATCTGCACAGAAACTGGCAACATGATAATGGTTGAAATCCCAGTGAAGCACAGAGGAATAGGTTTAGAGTTAGTGCAAGAGACTTTGAGTGAAGGTTTAATCACTTCCTCAGGTAAGTCCGGTGGTTCAGTAGATAAATAATGTAGGAGAGTTGGATGAGGAACAGTGGTGATGTAAGATTGATGGTGATAATACTGTAAAATAGATGGTTAGATGACCCAGGTGATTAGGGTAAAGCAGGATTTATTCATTGTAAGTGAAGTGGATAAACTGGCTAAATGAATGATTAGAGTTTTGTGGGGGAGAGTGGCAGAGGTTTGGGGAATGTCAAGTTGATTAATGGGATGTATAGTTATAGTGATAACATGAATTCTGGGGTAAATCAGGTGTGGTTGCAGGACAGTTAGCTGGTTAGGTGAGCTGGGTGAAGAAAGTGAAAGAAATGTATGAAATAAGTGGAAAGTGAAGGACACTGATAAAGACGACAGTAGTTATGGTGATGAGATTGGTGCTGATGGAAGTGTTCGGCACATGGATAGGTGACACTGTTTAAATGGTGAGGTGCTTTAAGAGGTAGAGCGTGTATCCACTACTGACAGGGTTGGCGGTCTGATCCCAGCTCCTCCTGTCTGCTTGTCAATGTGTCACTTCGTGAATGGGTGAATGAGAGGCATGAGAGAGCTTTGGGTAAAGAGCTTTATGAATGCAACCATTACCATTTCTATATAATTCAGATTCTGGTTAAGTGAGGAGTCGTCGGTGAACGAGAGGTGGTTCGTTTCTACAGAAATTCTACAGAGTAGCTCAGGTAAACCAAACACGTAGCAGAGATAAGTAAGGAACACTGGTGAAAGTTTGGTGAGGTAGGTCAAAGTGGTGACTCACTAGATGACCCAGTTGTACTGTTGGTTAGCTGCTTAACATAAATTAGCATCCCAATTTAAAATGTTGTCATTTTACACATTGAAATTTATGGACAATAAAACAGGCAAAATAATTCATTAAATCTAATTCATCAAATTAAAATAAGTAAATCTGAGATGGACTGTACTTGTATAGCACCTTCCAGCCACTCAGAGCTCTTTACACTACATGTCACATTCACCCCCTCACACACATTCATACACTGACGGCAGAGGCTGCCACGCAAGGTGCCACCTGTTCATCAGAAACCGAAGGTAATCAATCATACACTGATGGCACAGCTTACAGGAGCTATTTGGGATTCAGTGTCATGCACAAAGATACTTCAACATGCAGCCTGGAGAAGCCAGGGATCAAAATGCTCTTAAGCCACGCCCCCTAAGTGGATTTACTGTGAGACTGTGAGTAAGCCCGCCACGCTCTCACAACGGTCATTAAGGCTTCAGCAGCAGAATACATTCTGTCACTGATGCAGTGTGAGAGAGAACTGAGAACACTCTTCCAGTCTTCCTTCTTATCTTTACTCACCAGTCACTGCAGCTGTGACACCACTCTGTGCACCAAAAGCCAGATATCCTGCGTGCATTATGGATCATTCTGTAGCGGTCCTGTTGTGTCTGCCTGAAGACTTGATGAACATTTATGGAGCAGACATAATCATAAATAGAAGAACTCAGAAGTGTCTGTGACAGATGTGTTGATGTTCAGGTACGAGCCTCAGGCTGAAGGAGTGGATGAGGGCAGGAGGAAGAAGGAGCTGGAGAAAATCAACTCCGAGCTGCTGAAGAAACTTCAAGACCTGGACACTGACATCACCTTCTCCACCGGTTAGTGTTTCTTCACATCTGAGAGGCCCGTGAAAAATGTGACTCACAGTATTCATCTTACGACATGTTTTTGTTGTTTCTCTCTCCTTTCCCGTCTCCTCCGCTCCCCAGGCCCTGAGTTCGAGGGGGACTGTATCTTTGTCGGCATGGTCACTGACGACATTGATGTTTCAGAGCTGGTGGATACAATTGCTGCTCTCGGGAGGGACATAGAGGAGAGCGGAAGGGTAACAAGCTATATTATTTTATAGGACCCTCAAATGTTGTTACAGTCAGAAAAGATTAAATGAACAGTTTCTCACCCGAGTTGGATTCTGCCTGACCACTGTCCTGACAGCTCTGGAGCTTTCCTACAGAGATAGCAGAGATAGATCGGAGTCATTTCCTGACTTAAGAAAGTTGATGAAATGCTCTGGTTGCCAGTATGTGCCATTTTGAGAATGTGTGGCCAGTTAGGACCTATTTCCTTCTCTGAGACCCCCACTGATCCTCTTCATACACCCACCCTGATTGATCAGACTAAAAAGCTTATCTTAACATGTAGATGACAGGACACCATGATACAGTGGGTACGGAAAGTATTCAGACACCTGGTGAGCATGGTGACACCCGACGCTCATCAGTTCTCTGTGTATCCTGTGTGTGAAGATGAGCGAGTGAGAGAGAGAGAGCGGCAGAACGTGACGGTGAAAGTTAACGGAGGAAAATATTAACAGTAAGTTTCTGTCTGGTAGTAAACGTGCAGCGTAGGTCACTGTGTGACCGTTAATAAAAGTCTGTAGTTTCCCCAACGGCTGGAAAAGTGAAGGCT
>JAPMOB010217427.1:0-13107 GCA_029875015.1 Lepomis gibbosus | reverse complement strand
GGCGCACTGAATTCACGGGGATTTGTTGAAGTTGCGTTAATAGTTGCGATCGCGACATCGCGAAATCCTGGAGGGACTGAACAGTATTAGATTACAGCGTCAATGAGTCCAATAAAGTAAAAATGTTTACGGATGGAAGGATTTGCAAAATGCAGTTGATGGATTTTATCGTTTCAGTTTGAGAACGGTGCGTCGCTTTAAATGGCCTATGTCTGCTCCACGCTACTTCCTTCACTGCCTGGTTCCACTCACTCTGCTGAGCTCAGCTCAAAACCGGACTTTCCCGAGACCCATTGCACTTCAATACATGAAGTATTGCACCAATACATTCAACTTAGGCCCCATCCGCACTACTCCATTTTAGTTTACAAACGGTAAATTAAAGCGAATACGATCTCCGTCCACACCAGCGTTTTACCTGCGTATCAGAGGTGATCCCCGTCTACATTAAAACAACTGAAAAAGCACATCTAGTGCCTGTTCAGGTACACTGGGCATACGCGTGCCGGTGTAAACATGAAGCAGATGGTCTGTTCCGTAGTTACAGAAGATTTGACGAAAAAAATAAAGAAATGCAGACAAAGAATCAGACCAGATTTTTTTTGCATGCACCAATAACAAGCTCAGACTGTTACTGAATGTAACATGGGACTGCGGCGGCGGGAAACAGACTGGGAGTCGTTGCAAAGTAAACGCAGACATGCCTAGCCTACAAGTGTATAGATAGGCCTAAGTGTTATTTGAATGGTACAGAATATTTTAATAAAAATACCAAAACTAAAACTCTGTCAGTAGCATCGTGTTTTTACTTTGCATGACTCATAAGACCCAATCAGAGAGCCGAGTGTGAGCGTCTGCGTCATCGTTTCTAAAGTCTTCCGTTTTGGCCCGTCTTCAATAAAACGCCCTCTGGAGTTTTCATAAAACACGTGTGTGTATGTGTGTGCGCACATTGCCTTGCATGTAGCACCTTTGATCAGCCATTAATAGCCTGAAGGTAGAAGTAAAATACTTCCATAATAGCCCTTATTGTGCTGTGACTTTTTAATGTCCAATACTTTAAATGGGTAGTGAACAAAATCACAGCAGGTATGGACTTCTAATGTATTCTCCTGGGGATATCTCCAATTTGATATTCTAAAAGCCTTCTCTGCAATCAATTTCAAGGTGAGATCGCAGCGTGAGACAAACGTTCAGTCCTTTTAATATGGTTTCACTTTGACATAACCAACAGGAGGAAGGTGGATTGTACTCACTGAGTTACCACAAAATATTCTGTTTCCTCACTCATTAGCTGGAAAATTTAGAACACTCTAAGAAGATAAATGTACCTGCCCACATCTTATTTATGAACAAACACTTAAACTATATTACTGTGTAGATCATGGACTGCTTTTTGCATGCAGCATAATGACTTTCCTGTTTGATTTTTACAGCTTAATCAATTTCTGTACATATGTACAACTTTGTCCTACACATAAGAAGTTAAAAAAGCTCCATTTTATCCACAAAGTCTTTCCCCCTATTAATTGCCAGTGAAGCAGCTCCAGACTTTGTTTACTGTGGCTATTACCAAGAGATTTCTGGCTCTCTAGTTTCTGTCTTTGGGAGAGACTTTTGTGTGCTCACAAATATTGATTAAACTGTCTAAGATCAGGACAACGATATGGATGTGCTGTTTGGGGAGAATATTCTGAATGTATAATCCCAAAGAACTAAGTCATGCGAGAAAAGAAGAAGATGAATCAAATTCAAAGCAAACAAGGACACTTCCATTGTCTGATTCAATGCAATACAGGTACATCTATGAGCCTATGGCATGTGCAAACAAGGGAGGACATGTCAAAAGTGATAACATGATCCAAACATAAAATCTCTATGTAGTTAAGGTTAGGTAAAGATCATACTAATGGTTATGGTGATTGTTAAAAAAAACTAACTTGGCCTTCCTTAGGAAATGAACATTCCTCACATTTTGTTATTCTATTTATCGATTAAATGACCCCACCAAAGCGACCAGTACAACTGTTCAATCGAATTATGTTACTGACTACACTTTAAAGCAGTTTACTGAGATCCTGTAACAGACAGAAGGACATGTGATTTAGTGGAGGCGGCTATTCTCATGGTGCAGCCTCCTGAGGGGAGAGTGCTGTCAGCTGGAGCAAGTTGCCTGAGGTTGAGGTTTTGTCTGTTGATCTGTCTTTTCAGGGTTTTTGGGGTACTGCCTGCTGACTGCATTTTGCTGTAGGGAGCTTTGGAGGCTGTTTGGATGAAGAATGTATGGAATCAATCTCCAAGCTTGCTGTTGCTCTTGGGCAGCATTGGCAGTAAGTTTTAAAATAAAATGATGAGTGTTTTTGTATTGCGTCAACATTAAAATATGAAGACCAGTTAAGAATAAAATAGAATTGACAATAATAAAGTCAAACACAGTTCTAAAGAGCAGAAATGTACCACATGACACTACCCAAATGGAATAGCACTTTGTTTGGGTGAAGATATTAAGGTTTGACATATATCAGTACTCAAACCTCAAACCGTTATGTAAATTAAACCATCATAGAAGGTGGCCCAAAGTAGACAATATTTTTTCGTCACAATCCAAAAAGTTTAAGATACACATTTTCTGTGTAGAATAATAATCTGAATAGTAACTATAGTTGTCAAACAAATACAGTGGAGTACAATATTTACCTCTAACATGTAATAGAGTCCAAAACAAAAGCAGCTTAAAATGGAAATTCTCTATTAAAGTAAAAGTACATTAACAATAACTCAAATTATTGACTAAACATGCTTAATTACTATACACCACTGCTTACCTAATAACATGGCAACTTATTGTATATCCAGACTGTCATGAAAGTATACAGCAGAAGCCTGAGAAATTCAATTCAATTAGCTTTATTGGCATGACTGTGAAACAATATTGCCAAAGCATACAACATAACAATCAACCCCATACATTTCATTAAATAATTAAAGCATAAATGAATCAAAGCATATGTGTTTGTGTTAAAAAAAGAAAGATATATATATATATATATATATATATGTGTGTGTGTGTGTGTGTGTGTACAATGGTTAGCACTGTCGCCTCACAGCAAGAAGGTCGTGGCTTCAAACCCCGGTTGCCCCGGCCTTTCTCTGTTGAGTTTGCCTGTTCATGCCAGCTGGGATTGGCTCCAGCCCCCCCTGCAACCCTGTACGCAGGATAGGCGGTTGACGATGGATGGATAAATAAATAAAACAGTGTGTGTTTTAAAAAAACAAAAAAAAAAAAAAGTAAAACTAAAATAAACAAAACACTAAGTGTGCGTGTGTTTGTTAAAAAAGTATTAAAAATAAAATAAAATAAATAAAACGATGTGTGTGCTAAAAGAAATAAAAATATACTAAAACTAAAATAAATAAGCAGTAAGCGTGTGTGTGTGTGTGTGTGTGTGTGTGTGTGTGGGTTAAAGAAACAAAACTAAAAACATAAATAAATATAACGGTAAGCGTGTGTGGTTGTGTGTGTGTGTGTATGTTAGAGAATATAATATAATCTGTTATACTGCGAGACCATGAAAATGTTGTTATTTAGACATTTGTGGGCCCTTTACATATGGTCCCTCATCGTGCAATTATCAAGTTGCAAAGCCCCTTACCATAATACAATTATTAGAATGAGGATGAATGAAGTCGCATCCTTCTTCACGCCAAAGCTAATGTGAACGAGTTCACTCAAATGCCAATAGGGACAATTCTGTCCTCCCAAAACATGCAAAATTTTATGCCCTTGCAATTGTGTTTTTAATGCACACAGTAACGGCCAAGTATCTCACTTGTCTTGACTGTTTTACCCATATCCATGCAGGTATCTGAACACCGACCCCGGCTGAGATTGAAGCAGCTGCCCTATGCTCTGTTGCCCAATTTGCAAGCTGTCTTAAATGGCTTACTTTCCCATTTCAGAAGTACTCCCACCCACAGATTTCTGTAAACCATGAGCAAGTTCCCTAACCATAAACAGATAGTTTATTGTTACCCAAACCACAAACCACACCAGAGAGCAGCATGAACATTTTTATGTAACAATAGATCAAATTGCTATGTGAAATGTGAAAGGGGTTGCTGGTAGTGATGAACTAACAAAGAATTAATATCTGACTTTGCAGTTCAACTCTCTAGGGTGTACTTTTGGTTTTACAGCTTGCAACTCACTCTCTGGTTTAGTCTCACTGCTTTCATTAACCTTGTTTCAGCAGCGGCTGTTTTCAGTGAAAAAGCTTTAAAAAAAAAAACCTGTACACTATCTGCCCAGCAATCAACAGCAGACAGACACAGTTGGCTGGTGAACAGTGAAGCGGTTTGCAGCTGAAGAGCCAGATATTTCCAGTAGGAGTTTGTCAAATGGAGTATATTATCCTTATTATTTTATTGTTGTTATTAACATTTTTTGAAAGGCACAAGCAAATTAATCCTGTTGAAGCGCTATGAGATAACTGTTGTTGTGAAGTAGCGCTATATAGATAAAACAAAAAATGAATTAGTACATGCACCAGATCAAAACTCTGGCTCTGACCACATCACTCAGGATCAACACAGTAAGGAGTGACAATAATGATAATAATGATAAGACTCGGGTATACACAGTTGTACATACATAAAATACAGGTGGAAAATGTGATGGAGGTGGAGTTTTTCAAATGCTTTATGAACAGCAGCAGCAGCAAGTGTGAGCGCAGCTTTCAGGTGAGCAGTATGGCTGCAGGCATTGCAGCAAAAGAGTGAGGAGAGCTGGTGGCTTAATGTTTAAAAAGTTCTGTTGTCAAGTGTAGCAGCAAACTTACCTATGTTGCAGACGTTATTTTGTGTTGTCCCTTTTCAAGATAAATGCATCCAGTATTGTTTCTAATGTTAAAAAATGTGTTTTCTTTTATGTGGCAGCTCTAATCCTCTTCATGTGTTTTAATGGGTGGCTACTTGAGCATTTATTAATACAATACAGAAAATGTCAACGCCACCATTTATGTTAAGGTTTTATTGCATTAAGACATCCATTATCTAGGGACCAGAACCTTAATTTCCGGGCATTTTACAGCAGGTAACATCGTTAAGAGCTAAATTAGAAATAACTTTTGCATGTCTCCTTTAATGGCTCAAAATTAAACCAAGTGTAGAAGCAATTTTACCCCTTCTTGGCAATAGAAACATAAAGCATCCATCCCATAAAGTCCAGATTTTATAGAAAAAATAATGAAAAGATAGTAAGTTATAAGTCAGCCCACACAATACGATAAACTGGGGATGAGAGAATTTTATTTCAGATATAGATTTATATTATTCAAGACAAAAAGGGCAGGAAAAACTTAAACGGCCACCTTCAGTTCGTATTTGATGATTCTTAAATTACAGCTGTATAAGTCACTGCACAAGCCTGTTACAGATGGCCCACAGTCCAAATGAATGAAACACTTGCGTTTATCAACCGCCATAACCCTCTTTCATTTTGATACATTTCCCTTTTATTATAGTTAACTGTCCTGGTTGACTCCAGTTTCTAATACATAAGCTGTCTCTGTGTATATTATTATCCCTGTGAGGATCTTTTTAGGTTTTCACATTTTCAGATTCATAACTTGTGTCATTTGTGGCCCTCTGTTCAGCATTGCATGTAATATACTGTGCTGTTTATGGCTGCACAGTAAAACAGAAAATGAAAGCATCGCCTGTTGGATTACTGCTGGCCCAGAACAGAAAACAGATATTGTTCCACTCATGCTCACTCTGAGAACATGATATTGTCATTTTTATGACTTTTCACTCTGTCTCTCTCTACAATAAACAAAAGAAATATGAACTTCATTCCCAGGGAATCTGAGCTTCAATTTCCCCCGAAGAGATTGTGGTGTGAAAGAATGAGTGTATGAATATTTCCTGCTGGAGTGGGTTGTTAAACTGACTGTGAAATGGGTTTCTGAACAAGGCAGCAACCAGCGGATTCTGTGTGAAAAGCAGGAGTGGGCAGCGCATCTAAAAGCCACCTACGATCTTAACACCACCCAAGAGTCAAGGGTCCTCAGCTCTGCCGCAATGTAGTTGTCAGTCCTACCTGACATGCCAGGTGTGTACTACCTTACTCTTGTTCTTGCCCTTGTGTCCTTTCTCCCTCTTAACTGCTGTAATAACCTTCTATATCTAAATCTCATTATCTCAACCTTTTTGTTATCTGCTACACCATCTACATAGAATTGTGTATTCTAAAGAAATGCTTAGATTCTGCAGTAATGTTTCACAAAAGCTTAAATCTTTAGCACACTGTGTCAGCCTGAAGAAAAAGCGAAGCACTGACCACTTGGGGGGAGAAAATTAGCCACAGGGGCCCTGCTTTACACAGCATGGGGTCATGTGAACCCAGTGGTAGGAAACAGCAGAGGATAACAGTGAGGAAATTACTGCTAGGCATGAAATTGTGGAGAAATGAGGTCGAGAGACAGAGAGAAGGAAGGGGAGAGAGGGAGGGATCAATAAAGTAATATTTTGTGATAGGTAGAGCGCACGTACGGTGCTTAGGATTACTCAGTATGGGGCCATTACATGGAGAGGCCAGCAAAGCAATTATGAGTCTTGGGAGGAATTGACAACGAAATCCCCATGGGGAGAAATGATAGTGACAAAAAAGATGTAACAGGGAGACAGTGTGTTTAAGTGCATGTCAGTGTGTGAGCATGATGGAGAGAGCCAGAGAAGAAATATCAAATAATCATTACATTGCTCTCCCATCCCTTTTCACTGCTTCATTTATGCTGCCTCCTCACATGATGTAACATGGAAACCCCTTAGAAAGCTTTCCACCTAGTGTTCACAGTGAGAACACCACCTATCTATGCATTAACAGTCTGAGTCACAAATCATGAACTTCTTTGCCTGCAACTATGTGTTGAAGTTTTGATCTCAAGTGGACCAGCAAAACCATCGCATAATAACCTATAAAAACAACTCCTCCAAATGGTTTCCTTTTTTTACTGTAAAGAAGTACATTCTGATCCATCCATTTAAAAAATAGATGATGTCCAGCCTGGGCTGTCTTGTATTTTTGAACTGAACAATATAATATTTTACTTCAAATGAGGAATAGAATATGCATTTTATTTAAATATGGAATTAATGACTTTTCACACTTTGCATAGTCATGCAGTGGGTCGGGTAAATTGAAACTTGGCATACATAAGTGACTAATGGCTCTATTAGCTCCTAACATAATATAAAGAGGACCAACACTAGCACTGAACCATTCCCAATGCAATTCCCAATCCCAGCAATCTGTCTCTGGCCCTTGTCCCACTGAACCCAAACATGGATGATTTGCAATAGAGAAATGTTTTTTAGCATCTAACTTAATGCTAATAACCTCGTTATTTCTGTTACACATTAGGGAGACTTTAGTAGAGGCTACCCTGTAGATCAGATAGGCCTAAAAATCCTACTATCTCTGCTGTGTGGGCCATTAAGTCATATAGTTTGAATTAATCTGTTTATCAATATTTCACACTGAAAATGTTTTGATCAGGGTTACCATGATTAACCACGTATATTGATCAAAAAGCTTAGGACAGAATCATTCTTAATGGTGTTTAACTAATTTGCTTATAGTAATCAAGTATTCAGTTTTTTTTGCAGGTTGTCAGGGGTTCTCTTCTAATCTATTTGCATGTGGTCTTGGGACAGTACATAAAAACATTTTCTGCAAGTTTTGTGTGTGTGTGCTTACAATTTCTGTGAACAGTCGTGTATTCGTGTATCCGTGTATTTGATGTATTCCTCACATCGCCGTGGCTCGGTGAGTTATTTTGCCCTTCCGTTCCTGCTCTGCTGGCGTTTTAGGACTTTTACGGTGTGTAATTATCTTCCTCGCTATCTCACAGCAGCAGGTATGTTCTGCGAGTAGAGTGTAATGTTTTCCCTGACCATTCAGACGCATCTCGAAGCGCAAGAGGGCCACGTTTGAATCAGTAAATTGCAGAGTTTTTGTTTCATTATTTTATATTCATGTTTAAATGTTAATTAGATGGTGATCCACATGAGAAAGAAAGGTGGTTAGGGGGTAAAGCGGTTATCATAATTAAATGCTTATAGTGATAAACTTTCAACCAGGACAGACATGACAGTTTCCACTGTAATTAGTATTGAATTTGTTCATTATTTCTTTTCTTTCAGTTGAATATTTCAGGAACTCCTACAGTGCAGGAGTGCATTATGTAGCATAATTAGTGCAGCCACATTTAGCCCTAATACTCTGGGATTTCATGTTAGAAATCATGAATGCGGGGGTTACCTATGTTCATTATGATTAGCATTTCTTTTATTATTTTTTGTTCATGTTTTCTCCCAGTTTGAAATGTCCAATCTTTAGTGCAGCACATTTCTTATCAGCACTAACTCTATTAATACTACTATAACTAATATTACACCGCCAGGATTTGACAATTTTATTATAATTTAGACGTGCCAGAGGTACCACAACTGGGAATCAGAAAAAAAACCTAGAGGATTTTCTGGTGTGTCTTAACCCAACTGCATTGCATGGAAAGCATGCTGATAAGCCATCACTGTTTTGTTTTTTTGAGAAACGGAATGTGATGCGTTTAGTGAAAAATAATTTGGACAAACCTTTCAACTTGTTTGACTTATAATAGTTGAATACATGATTATTCATACTGACGTTTTAACTAAACCTCTTAACATCTTTTGGAAACTGGCAAACTCTTCTACATCCCCTCAGTTCCACATAAATGATTACATTCGGTTAATTTTGTGTTTTTACTGTGCGGTCCTGAGACCTCATGTGTAACGAGCCCACCATCACTATTTCTCATTAGTTTGAACTCTTCTTCTTTCTCTCTGCCTCTGTCTGCGTTGCTGTCCTGCCTTTTAAAGTTGCTCTCTCAACCTTCCTCTCTCTTATTGTCTCTTTGCTTTTGTGTTTCCTTCCCAATTGTTTTATTATCTCATGACCTGGTTATTAAAACATTTTTCTCACTACCCTTCCCTCAATATCTTCCTACATTTTCCAGCGTGCTGTGAAGCTTTCTTTCTCTCACTATCCATATCAGGCTTGCTCTTTCAGCCGTATCGCTGTCACATACTTTTTTTCTTTTGAGACATTATCAACCTTTACTTTTTTATGTTGTTGCCCTCTTTCTCCACCTCACATTGTCCCAGTCACATTCTTTCATAATTCCATGCTCACTTGCAATCTCATTTTCATGTTTTTTCCTCTATCTTTTCTATCACCTTTTTACTCACATTCTTTCGATTTCTCTGACAATTCCTGCTCCTCCTTATTTTCTGAAATAAAAATAAATAAAAATAGAGGATTTCCATTGTTTGATTCTGCCCTCCTACTACCTTACTTCAGTAAGAAATAGCTAATCCATGTGAAAAACAGATATTTGGGTGGCGATGGCGCAATGGATAAGATGCCTGCCTTTTACTTAACACAGAGGCGTGCAACCTCTGTAATATATAGAGCAATTTTTTAGTCGCTTTGGATAAATGCGTCAGCCAAAATGAAAAAATGTAAATTTGTGTGTGTCATTGTGTGTGCCTGACCACCATAACCAACCAAGGCAAATGCTGCGCTATTGGACATCCACTGGTGCCTTTGATCTTTTTATCATGAGAGTAATTATGAAAAACAGTAGAATGTAATTTTAGTTTCATTCAGTTGCAGCCTGCAACATTCAGCATAATTACACTGGTGTTACGTTACGATCTTTTGTACTGATGTACCAAAGAACTTATCAATACATATGTACTGAGGAACAACTAGAGATGGGGACTGAGTTTGAGACTCGGACTCGAGTCCGACATCGCACACACAGTGACTTCAAACTCGACTTGAGAATCAAGGTGCGGGACTCGGGAACAATGTTTATTTTTAGGCAACATCTGATGACCTCGCTGTTATTCCCCTCCCTCTGTTACCTAGAACCCGCCTACGTAACACGTAGCATCTGCTGCACGTGGCCACACGAGAGCAGCTGCTGGGCCATTCATCATCATAAACTTTGGCTTTAAAAATACATACAAGACCCAAACACAGAAGCGCTGAACACAAAATAGCTTTGTAACCTGAGGTTAGTAAACATGTTTAGCCATCTAACGTTAGCTTGCTTCTTCCTTTAGCTATGACCTGTAGGAGTTTAGGTCAGACTGTCGTTCATTATCAAAAGATGAATGAGTGTTTGTTTACTTGCCAAACTTGTGGTCAATTAACGTAATCATTTAGGTCCCGCTGGCTGCCATCATGGCCACCATGTTAATTTAATGTTGGCTGCAAACAGTATAATTTTTGATCATGTAACGTTACAGTTTTATTTAATTATAACGTTACACTGGGTTTGAGAGTCTGGGGGATGTGTTCAATCAATCAATAAATCAATCAATCAATCCATCATTCAATCTATCTTTATTTATATAGCCATTTTCATACAAATACATGTAACACAAAGTGCTTCACACTACAGACCCATTTCAAAACAATAATGTTGACTTACAGTAGCTTATTGCTGTCATTAACAGCATTGCACATTACATGGTTGTGCTCTGTGAAAATAAGGTTACAGGTTTATTGTTGATTATGCAAAGTTACAGTTTTATTTAGTTAATTTTTCACTGGGTTTGAGAGTCAGCGCAGTGTGTTGACTTACAGTAGTTAATGAGCTGTCATTAATTGCATTGCACATTACAGGCTACAGTTACAGAATCCCTCATAGCTATGCAGTTTTATAAACAGCCTGGATGGAACGCGGCAGGTGATACAACATTGATTATAACCACAACAGACTTGTGAATATAATATTAGTGTATATGAATGCATTAGCGCGTGCTAAGATGGAAGGTCTGGTTCAACATACAGCTGAGATAGCAAAATAAAGACAGCGTTAGGCTTGCTGGATTCCTGGATGACTATGGGATAAAGTAGCTGCTAATTGATCCCACAAGATATTCAACAGTTGAGCTAATATTGTTATTTGACATAATCTCAGACTACACTAATTACATAAAATGTCTTGCTCCAAAGGCATTTATTAATGTTTGACTGAAGTAGATAAAATGTAAAAATTTTCCAAGATCAGTGTAAAAGTACCCAAAAGTCATACTTGAGTAAAAATAAAGATGTTACTTTAAAATATTACTTTAGTAAAACTTCACCCTTTTATTCACCCTTCTGCAGAGACATCACCTCCAAGAGGTTCTCCTCTCATGCACCAAACAGCAGCAGAGGGGACAATGTGGCCTGTTTGCATTGATGTTGATTCCACTCCTTTAGTCCCCCCTTAACAGGGCCCCTGCCACTCTTCACGGTCAGTGTGGTTCGTTTGCGCTGATGTGAAAACTATCAATTGACTGGTGCGTTTTGCTTGTAATGTGAAAGCAAATGAACCGACTAGAGGATTTTATGATAACAGATGTGTGATTTTAGCATTATTTCAAAAGCTAATATGTTCAATAAATCCACCTGCTGACTGTGAAATCTGTTCATGAAGTTATCTTATAATTGATAATCCATCTATATATTTATGCAAATCATTTGGTAAGCATGTATGCACGTCAGCAGTGTGCATTTCCCTGATTTAATAAGTCAAATAAAAAGTGTGTGACAGCGATCCCACACTAATAAACCCTGAAACATTGCTGTACAAGACTCCTCTTCATTATTCATAACATATAAAAATAATAATGCTTAAGATCAATTATTTCTTCCTGATCTCTTTGGGACACCAAAGGACATAAATATACAGATATGAAGTTTTAAAGTGCTGCATATATTTCTGTCAAGTCAATGAGGTACTTGTCATTCTGTATAACTTCATGTTTACTCTGGTTCATTTGTGAAAAGTCAGTATGAACAGGAACTTGACCAGAACTAAAATCCAACGATGTATAATTTATTCCCTCAGATTCGGACCAAATGACCTGGGGTCTCATTTATAAACGGTGCGTACATACCAACATGTTAGGACAAAGTTAGGACAATTCCAAGGGCCCCTGACTGGCAGGGGCCCCGAAACGTAATTATAAACTCATATCAAATTATATTATATTATACATAATATTAATTATTAGCATTGAGTGTAAATATATTTCAAATAGAAAAATAAAATGAATGATCTCTTTGTTTTTACTTGTTTTTGCCAGTAAAAGTTAAAAATCCCCATTGACCAAAAAGTAAACCTATTGACCGACCACCCCCCTGTATCTGCATGAAATAGTTTGGTCCTGCCTCAGCGCTACTCAGTGACGGTGTTTAGTTGCAGTCAGTAGATGCCACAGAAGGACAGTGATAATGTTGCCTGGTGAACCAAAATCTGGTTTTCAAAAAAGGAAAGAGAGAAAAGACAAAGGAAAGGATGTCAATCTGTAACCCAGTTTTTCACCAAGAAAGGTGGGCAGCCTTTAGTCTGCGAGTGGTGTTAACCTGTTGGCTTAATGTCCATAGTGAAATAAGCTAGCTGCAGACTAGTGTTAGCCTACATTTTATCAACATTTAATCAGTGCAGGGAAACATTTAGCAAGATATTCATATTAAATCATTGTCCCTGTCCCTTTTAGCCTAATGGCGCGTTCGAGGCTCGGGACTGGGATATTTCCCAGTTGAAACTTCCGACTTCCGACATCAAAGCGTTCCAGGTGCATGGAGTTGCATGACGCCAAAAGTGAACGAAAACCTTGGCTGACCGTGGCACAGTGTACACACCGGTTACACCCTCAGCCGTGCTTTAGGTGTTAATTAAAAGGATGGCAGTTTAACTGCAACAACTGACTAAAATTGCCCATACGTTACTAGTGTTCCCCTCTGGCTATATAAGTTGGTAGCCCTCAAGTCAGTCAAAGTGGAAGATTGCACTTTGTAATGTTTTGGTATTTTTAACAATAACTTTTATGCAGAAAATATGACTATCAGATTCTTTACTGTAACCAGCTACCTAATGTGCAAAACTTATTTCTACATCAATGTGCATGCAGAACATTATTACTATATGATCGTATGTATTATTTTAATTTAAATACATGCAAATATACGTTTTGTTGCCTTTTAGTTTATGGTTTGCC
>JAPMOB010217422.1:0-15880 GCA_029875015.1 Lepomis gibbosus | reverse complement strand
TGTGTGTGTGTGTGTGTGTGTGTGTGTGTGTGTGTGTGTGTGTGTGTGTGTGTGTGTGTGTGTGTGTGTGTGCGTGCAGGCCCGAGCACTCCTGCACATCAAAACCAATTTGGTCCCGAGCCACAAAGAGGAACCTCTGCACAATGCATCAAAGTAGTTGAAAGTTGGCCAGAGTCAAGTGTTTGTCTGTTTGTGTGTGTGCTTATATTCTTCATCAAGGAGAGCAACAACAACATAACTCAACAGGGGATCCAGCTGATGGTGTTTGGGTATGGACTCACATATTTGTGGGTCCAAAAACAGGGACTCCACTAAACTTGTATATCCTGCATGGTTTTCTTTCAGTTGTTACTTCCTTTTCATTCTGAGCTTTAGTGATACAGCAGTCTGACTTACAGGAAGTAGACTGCGGGTATAAGCCTGCCATTGGCCGACAATTTTAGTTGGAGTTCTTCTTCACCTTCCGCTGTCTGGGTTACTGTTTTCAAAGGGCGTCGTCGCTGCAAGACGATTGAGATTGGTTTAAAGAAATACAAACAAGACAGAGTGTTTTCCCACCTACACCTGAATGATAATGGATTCAGCCAGACATTTCTCCAGAAGAATATGGGATAAAACGAAGGTTGGAGATCTGGCAATGTGAGTTTTCTGTTGCACTCTTTCTCTCTTGTTTTCCCCAAATCACCATCAGAGGGTTTTTCCTTCTTGTCATCTCTTATCATCTCTTTTCATCGCCAGTCTGTATGTCATCTTGGTTGGCTTGGCAGGTTAAATAAAGGTTAAATAACAAATCAAAGTGAATTAACTGACTCGGCTTCTGCCTGTTTTGGTGAAAATCATCCTGATACCTCAAACAATACGGGCTACATGAGCAGTGAGAAATACAACTTTTAAATTTATTATGACAGATCAATTAACTTTATCCTTCACAAGTTACCCAAAGTAATTTCTTAAAATCTCTTACTTGACCTGTAGAGCTGAAACAAGTAATTGATGACTAGATTCACTGATTGAACAATCATGATAATAAAGTAACTCTTTAGTTATTCTATGTAGCAAACGCTCAAAGTGTTCTCTAATGTCAGATTCTCAAATGTGAGGATTTGATGCTTTTCTCTGTTTTATTTTATTGCAAATTCAATATCTTTGGGGTATGAACTGCTGGTCGGACTAAACAAGCCACCTGAAACTGTCTCCCTTGACTCTGGGAGAACAAATTTATTCTGTTAATCTCAAGTAAATCGAAGCCTCACCAACAGCCCCCTATCCCCAAACAAATCTGGTTTATGAATATTACGTGAAACTGTTAAAAGCAAGCAGCTGTTTATTTTTGTGAGACTTGCACTAGCACCATCAAGGTTTTGGTACTTAGTGGACAGATTTTGTTGCTCAAAGGTATTTCGGCATTTTCCATACTGGCCTCTGAACCTACAAACCTGCAACTTGATGGCAACATCTCCAAACAGGCTGACAGTGAGTTGGACAAATGGAGGAATGTTACATACCGACACTTCTGAGTATTTTTTCTCCCGTGGAAGCAGTAAACAGTGCTGCTTTTTTGGCTCTGGACCTGAAAACTACCATCTTCAGGGACAGTGTATACAGCAAGCAGCCACAGAGCTGTATATCATAGTCTAATATTGTATAAATAAACTCCTTTCCCAGAGCGCCGGCCTTTAAAGGGCGCCCTCAGTCTAAAAAGACTCTTGTGATGAGGTTTAACACAACGATGCAGTGAATCTTAGCCAGCACAACACACTTTATCATATTGACTTTTTTCAAGAGGCTTTGTATACATGTGTGAGTTTCAATTTTATGAGTGTGTGTGTGTGTGTGTGTGTGTGTCCATGTTGTCCCCTCCTTTCCAACCTCACCTCCATTGTTATTCCCTGCATTGCTATTCTCCAAATAGAGCACGCATTCATCACTCGGTCTTGTGCCTTTCTTGTGGACATGTCGGGAAGGAACCTTTTCAGGTCTGTGCTTGTAAATGACCTGCCGCAAAAGGCTTTATTAAGTCACCCCCCTTCCTTTTCTCCTAACCTACTTCCTAAAGACTAAGTGGAGAGGGACAGCCGCAAAGAGAGGAGGCAGACAGACAGGAGCAGGAATGGACAGATATATGGAGGAAAAAGATATGAAGTGGCGCAAAATTTGTTTTTATTCCAGTCTATGTTCAAATTTGGCTATAATTATGTATTTAGTCTATATAATGTAAGAAAATAGTGGAGAAAGAAAACAAAAGGTCTTCCTCTGGTCCACCCATGTGAGGGCAAAATGTTGCCATGATCAACACAATAATGATTGGGAACGAGATATGTCACCTGAAGGTATTTTTCTCCATCTTTTTGTGCAGATGATTGTTCCCAGTATCTGCAAAGAATCTGTGAAGGGGTGTGTGTGCCTCAGGATTATTTGCTTAAAAGCGAATGCACCATCTCAGATTCCTGGAACGTCTTCAAATGTCTTGTTTTGTCCGGCCAACAGTAAAACACAGTGGCATGAAACAGATACATGGTGAAAATCCTTACATTTGAGAAGCTGGAACCAGCAACCTTTGTTTAACTTTTGTTTGATAAATTACCTGAATTATCAGTTTTGCATTGTCTGTGCTGAAAGAAGCACCTGTCCTCTGTTGCTCTTCGTGGGATATCTTACTCATTTAGATTAGACTATTTTAGGGCAGTTTCTCCTTATCCAAACAGAGTGTTGAAAGATATACTGAATGCAGACTGAATTTGGGATTTTGTTCTATATCAATTTAGCTAATTGGACTTGACTATTCTCCATAATTGTCTGTCAGGTGTCAAATAAATAAACTGACTCATTCCAGCATTTTGCTCAGGGCAGATTGTATCAAACAAGCTTCTTCACTGTCAGCCCGTTTCTGCCAGTTTATTTTCTTGCACTGTGTTTTGTAGCTTTTCATTATCAATCACTTCTATGCAGCCAGATTCCGCCCTGCTGCTTGCTGCAAATACAGACCTGGATGACATATTGACATAATATTGAATGGATGTTGTAACACCAAGCGGGGAAGATGGAAAAACTTCAGCCAACTTACATCCAACAACAAAACCAATCAGCTGGAGAGGAATCAAATCTGCGTTGTGGAAAATATTGAACACACATGCAACAATTGAGGCTGCTGTACTATATCCAATAATGCTCCAGTTATAAATAGGATGTCAATGATTGTTGCCCCCACAACAGGGTTCACGCTGACAATCACGCGCGGTTAATCTTGGCATGCAGTTTGATTAATTTGCCGGCATATAGGTGTTCATTCGCACACTCATAATCTGCCTGAACAGGCGAAATCAATCATCCCGACATGCTTCGGGCGCTCAGGGAAGGGATCGCGATAAACCCCTTTCCCTCATCATCTTCCTCAGCACACACACACATAGCCTACACACACACACAAGACGCTTTTTACGGGACATGAACAACAAAACAAATCTCCTCAAGAGGTCTCACGCCACCAAATGTGGGCCAGATCTGATTAGATTTTTGGGGTCGTGCTGAATGAAATCACTCCGCCACGCATCTCCAAATAGCACACATGTCGGCTGTGAATACATTTTCCTGAAGACAAAGTGTCATCCATCCACAAATCTGCTTTTCGGTGCGTAATTGTCTCCCATCACAGAGCAGGGGAGGAGAAAGCGGCGCGCTGGCACAACGGAAGCAAACATTAACGCTTCTGAATGCCCTCTTACCACACGTACCCGTTTTTCTTCTTTACACCAGACATGTCTACTACTACTCTCTACTACGGGGATTAAAGGCGCCATGTAGGACAGGGATGCTGATATTACACAATGGGAACACCGTCACCCACCTTTGTCATCTCGGAGCTGTGATGTGATGTGACGGTGATTTCTCCCCGTGGAAGGGCTCCGCGTCCCGGCCAGCCGGCAGCCTGCCTCTGCTTTCCTCTTCTCCTCCTCTTCTTCTTTTAGTTCTTTATTCTTTGGGAAAGTCGTCCTCCTCCTCCTCGCCTACAGTGGGCTCATCTTCCTTGGCTTGGAGTCGGTGCTGTTTCGTGTCGCAGTCAGTGAAGCAGCGGATCTGCTGTCTGTCTGTCATCAGAGCCTCCTCGCGACTCCTCGTGCAACAAAACGGGAGACGGTTGCCCCCCACCTCCCCACCCTCTCTCTCTCTCTCTCTCTCTCTCTGTCTGTCTCTCAACCCTCAACCAATGTGCGCGCGTTTGTTCCTGTGATGCGCGGATGCGTACTGCTGGGCTGGCGGCTGGCACGCACGCACACCGCCACCACACATAAGGTCCTCACGCACGCACGGAGACTGACCCAACAGTGCTTATAATGTAGTTCTATAATATTTGCCTGGAGTGACTCAGTGTAATCCAGGAGATCTCCACAGTTTTAATACCACTGATGTCCCGTGCTCTTTATTATCAGCTAGCTGGTTCTTGCTACTGTAGTATTGTGCTTTAAAATAGAAGCAGCTTACATGCTAATAAAGTTCATTTGAATATGAACTGGAACGTGATACCTGGCCAATGTGTAAATTTGCAGCAGACAGGGGCGTATTCAGTGATCACTGGGCCGTATAGGCTAATCCAATGGGGCCTCCCTCATGCATTGTTCTCACCACTTTCCTGAAGGAGAATGTAATTGGTATTAATGTGGATAGTGATTGTCATCCATGCAAGCATTTACCTCTGTTCCTACAACAAGTTCACACTCCCAAATCATCATATGGACGCTTGGTCAAGACCCCTTTGCCATCGCTTTTAGCATCATTTTTTGACATTTGGGGCTCTGCAGTCAAGTTAGCAACAATGAATATGCAATGTCCATTTACACTTTCAAAATAAAAGTATGTGTTAACATTGTAAAATTTCGCAATTTTTAAATGGCACATTGGTAACGTTGTGAAATGTTTGTTAGATTTACGCAACAAAAGTACTTGGTTAGGTTTAGGAAAATATCATGGTTTGGGTTAAAATAACTATGTTTGCATCAGTTAACTTACATAAGTCAAGTAATGCTTCTTGTGTAATTTACATAACACTCAGCATTGAGTTTTTGTTTCACACGGAAAATGAACACCGGTCTCCTGGTTGAAAGTCTGGTTTCTTGCTCTCCTTTCACCCCACCACCCACACAACCTTCTTACTCACGCTTCTGTTAAATATCCTACACCTACCTTTGTCATTCCAAAATGATGCTCCCCAGTGAGTTACAAATGGACACCAAATAGTGTAATTGTGAAAATAGCTGAATAATTTATAGGTTTAGGTTTGAGACTTCAATATTGTAAACCAGAGCATGCTTTATAAATCCGGAGCAAAGAGTTAGAAATATGTGGGCAGGGAGAGTCGAATGAAAAGATGCTTTTAGTTGCATTAGATGAAATATATGATCCAGTACTAGGGACACTACAATACAATCTCTGCCTCACCTGCTGAGTCTTGAAAATGGGGATACAATACTAACTTGCTCTAGTGCCGCTTTAATGGTCTCTTCTGGGGGTATCCAGGTGGCTTATAGGTTTAAAAGACACTATTGCAACTTCAACAAGCTAAGCCCAGCTGAGGATCTTTGTTGCATGTCATCCCTATCCCGTATCTCTTTCCCCTCATTTCCAGTCAGTAATATACTGCACGCGGTCTGATAAAAGGAAAAAGTATTCTTCAGAAGGCTTTTGCAGGGCCAATTTTGTCAGGCACTAGCTCATTTCTTGATGCTCACATCCAGTTTTTTAAAATTGTGGCCCAAACGGTTGTCTGTTTATACTACAGTGATGCTAAATCCACTGTATTTTCTTTCTCCTACAATAGAAACTCATCTGAAGTTATGTTGACTACAATAGATTCATTTGACCGCATTTCAATGCTTTTCTGTACATTATTCCTACAGTGGTTCATGTTGAGTTGCTGCTACTCAAAAGTACTTCATGGTTATTTTAATATTATAATTTTCTTATGCAGCTCCAGAAGAGACTAATAATGAGTCACTGGCAGCCTACTTAAAAGAGAATTTATAGCTTCTGACCTTATTGTGCTTTCTGGCTTTTAATGGAGTTATGTAAACTGAGGTTCAGGAACAGGACCACGCCTCCCTCACTCATTGTACCACCTGCACTTCATTCAATTCCTCTGATCAACCACCCGTACTTCACTCATTCCATCTACCTGTGCTTCTCAAATCCAGCCACAAGCACCCACGTATATAAGCTGTCTAAACCGTTTTTTCTCCCGTTTCTCAGTTCTCACATCCCTCCCACCCAAACCCAGCTTGTTCACTTCTTTCAATGGGCAGCACTGCAGCCTCACAGCAGAAGGTTCTGAGTTTAGACCTAGCTCAGCCCAGGCCTCTCTCCGCATGTTCTCGAGTTTGCACGTTCTCCCCGCTTCGAGTGGGTATCCCCCTGGCGCTCCAGCTTCCTCCCATCATGAAAGACATGCACCCTAAAATCCATAATTCTGCTTAGTTATCATTTTGTCTTCTTCTACAACAGGAACCACAGGGGGGTTCATAAGACCAAGCTGCTTATCAAGACCAGCCCCCACCCTGAGTCTCGATCCCTCGGGTTCCTAGCCGCTCCGGCCACCAAACCCTAAACAACCCTCTCGACCCCTTCATCCCTCTTCCCTCGACCCCTTTTCATCCCTCCCCTCTCGACCCCTCCTTCCATAACTATTCATCATAATAAACCACCATAAAATCAAACATTGCCGTGGTTCTTGTTAGTGAACCTCCTGGTAAATCCCACCACTTTTTGATGTTACATCTGCACTGTGTCCCTCGGTAATTGCTAGATGCTTTTCCAGCAGGGCCACGGATGCTTGCTGGATTATGACAGACGGATTGTTTGAGTAATGATCTGGACTCTGGGATGTAATGTTTAAGTGAGGTATTGTGTTTGGTAGCCACACTGCAGCGCGTTGCCTCCTACATGTGGGTCAGTATTCCAGGGAGGAACACTAGACTTTGATTAGGAGATGCTGTCTCTTCTTCCTATTGATCCTCCGTGTGATGAGCTGTAGAGTTTGTCCATAGCTTGTTAAACACCCCACTGCCACGATGATGAATAGTTTTTTAGTTAGTTTGTGGGTCAGCAAAAATGCATGACACCACTGTGCTGAATAGCCAATATTTGTTTAAGGGACTACAATCTAATCAATTGGATGCTCTCTTTTGTTCCCTTTCCTGCTCTTTTTTGTGTGAATTGATTTATTTGGAAAATGCATTGAGAGTTGTTCATAAAAATGAAGTACATGATTTTGTTTTCCTGCCAATGTAATGTGTTTACATTTTTAAGGTCAGTGTCTAATGTTTTTTCTTTTTCACATGAAAAATCCCTTTAATAGACATGTATTTATCTTCTTAATAAATCACCCCCTGCTCCTGAAAACCAGTAATATGTGAAGATCCACAACCCTTGCCTACCATTTCCTATAATTACTTTTATTGATTTCACACACAGGAATCAGGCAAACATGAAGAGAGTGAAAATGTAGAAGTAACTGCACACTCACTAGAAACATGACAAACTGTATTTGTTACAGTTACCTTCAATCATGAGTCTTGTCCTTAACTGTATGTACATGGGCTATTTGCTAGCCGAGTTTCCATATTTCTGGAAGTATTTAGATTATGGGGGTTGATAGCGCAGTCCATAAGACACATGCCTTTGTTATGGGAGACCAGCTAAAATGGATAACTGTAATGTAGTTATGAGACCTCACCAAAAAAAAACATCATTTAGTTTTCACTTAGAGCCGGATGACAGCCTATACTCTCTCCACAACATAACAAAAGCCAAAGCAAATGTCCATTATTTTCCAGTGTATGAATGTTTTAGTCTTTTCTAAAAATGGAAAAGAAGTGAAACCAGGACAAAGTCAGAGACCATGCATTTTTACAAACATGGCCCCTGCTCCCTGCTCCCTGTACGCCTGCAGAGGCGAGTGGGGATCCCCCGCTAGACGCCATTCTCTGGACACGCTTGGCTTCATCTTCCATTGGAGCGTTCAGGGTGCAATCAGCAGACATGGAGAGCGCTCGGGCTGGGCTGTGACATTACTCTGACCTCTGCAGGGTCCCCCACACCACTAACAGGCCCCACTATTCCTCTGAATAATTCAGCATCATGAGGTTTTTGGACGGTGTCGCCAGGATAGCAAAGCCAGGGTCATTTGTTTAACTCCCTTTGGGATCAGTCAGGCGATCTGTCAGGTTTCAGCAAAGACATATTTGTCAATTACAATTTATTTTATATACTACTTGTATACTTACTTATGACTTTCAATAGCGTCAAATAATATAAAATTATGTTCTTTCTGTTAAACTGGTACAGAGATGCAGTGTTAAAGGTGATGTATTGTAGGTTGGTGATAAGTTGACTGACACAATAACCCCCTTCACTTTTCCAACAGTTGGTAAACATTACACACACTGGAGGTTTAGCTGACCAACTGTAACCCCACACTGTTAACACTGTTAAGCTTTTCCTCTTCTCTGCTGCATTCATCTGCCACTCGCTCAACCACACACTCAGTCTGCACCCCAAAAAAAACGTTACAGGACTAGTAAACGCCTCTGCCCCTGTTTCGGAGTATTTTGGATTTAGCCCTGGTAATAAAGGTGAACGGGCCAACACGGACGAAGCTGTGTTCACATTATCTCTGTACAGCACACTGATGTGTCTGCATCCACAGCAACAAGTGTCATCGGGTCCGCCAGCAAGACTCTATCTCTTCATTATTTTACAGCCACAAGTATTTAAACCCAGCAAGACGTGTCTAAGGAGGTTAATTACATATTAGACACACCACATTGTAGACTAGAGGATGTCATACATGCTACAGTGACTTCTAACATGGCAGCTTTAACTTTAACTTTGCTTGTTTCATGAATACTGTACCCGGTAAAATGTCAGGAAGGTATGAATAATAAATATAAGCCTTAAACATATCATTTTTATATTTTAACAGCTTGATGGATCAAATTCTCTTAAGCGGGTTGACAAAATTATTATATTTTGCCTTATCTGCTTATCACCAGCAACATAACTTTCTTTCAAGGTAGAGGTGTGAAAGTTTAACCTAAAAGCAATGATATAGAAATTTAAAAAATTGTTTATGTTTTAAGATGGATGTTTATTCACAACAAAACGTTTGAGCCAGATTGAATCAAGCTAAACAACCTGCAAAACAGACCAAACAAGACAGATTTGAGGTCAAAAGTGGGAAGGTTTGTTTTGTGCACACTTTGTTCAACATCCGCAAAAATATGAGCCCCGTCTGTCGTTCATTAACCAACACATTTTTATGATTGATGTGTAAAAGTGGGATTCCTTGTGACTGCTGGGCCATTAAAACCCATTCAGAATCTTAAATCATTTGATTTATTTAAGTGTTGTTGTCCCTGAGGAAGCACAATGCAATTTTAATTTACAATGTAAATTCCAGTTTCCATGCAAATTCCTTAATGAATTTAACCTTCAAGTTTGTCAAGGTCAACAACAGTATATGAATTATTTAGACCTCACTTACACTAAAAGCACTCCATGAAGGCCTTCAGTTGCTTCCTGCCACTGAACAAGTCTAGTCAAGGTCAGAAATGTGTAATTGTTGAGTCTGACCTCACTAAAGCAAACATTTAAAGACCTAAATCATCTTTTATCATCTGACAAGAACATAAGCATAAGAAACTTCCTGTCAAACGTTGCACTACCGTTACCTTGAAGGAAAGAAGGGAGGCAACATCCACCGTCAAACGCTTATCGTGTCGTGGGCGAGCTGGAGCCAATCTGATATCAGGCGAAAGGCAGGGCACACTCTGGACCACTCATATACAAACTCACCTGTTAACCTAGCAGGTATGTTTTTAGATAGTGGGAGGAAGCCGGAGTACCCAGAGAGAACCCATGCAGACACGGGGAGAACATGCAAACTCCACACAGAAAGGCCGGGATGACCGGGGTTCACCTTCACCTTCTTGCCATGAGGCAGCAGAGCTAAGCACCACAGTGCAGGAGGGTAACAGTTGATTTTAAAAATGGCCACAGCCAAAGTTTTAACAAGAAAGAACAAATTTGTTAAAGATACACGTGTTCTTAGATCTCTCGAAACTCTGCATCTGCCTGCATTTAGTTTTGAAATCGACAAAACAATCTCACGACAAGGTCCATTTAGTCTTTGAATGCATTACACGATCTTCCTCAGCAGACACAGCCTGACATTGAATTTTAATATGTTCACATTTTATGGGAGCCCTCCTCTGTGTTGGCTTGAAAGCTGATGTTCAAAGCCCGTTTATGACTTACACAATACACTGACACCACAAAGTCCATTTAGTAGCTGTTCTGGAAATTGAAGTTGGGAAATGTATACGGCAATAATATGGAGTTCTGAAAAACTGTGAATACTGAAGTAATTGATTACAACATATTTGTCCACAAAGCACCGCATGGCCCACCTCTCTGACCTGCTTGCCCTATAAGAACCTCTTTAATAGGTTGGGTTTCGTATCCGCAGTTGAACGTTTTGTTCCCTGCTCTAAAAATGAAGTTTAGTTTGTTTTGCTTTGAAACATGAGCTGCTTTACCTTCTTGATGCTTTTAATAAGAAAATATCACAGACTCCAGGTCAGTGCTAATGGTGGCAGAGGAAGGCAGGGATAGTGCCTCGTTTAGTACAGATAAAACCTCTACTGTTCCAAACAGGGCTGTCAACGCTTCCTGTCAGCACACTGACCCCCGAACACACACACACACCTCTTTGTCGACTTCTTTCTCTCGCTGTCTTTTCTCATTTTCTTCCTCTTCCCCATCTGTTCCCTCCCCTCTCCTCTTTTCCTCCTTTCTTTCTCTCTATCTGAATCTGCTCAGGACGGTGTTCGTGTAGTGATTAGGTTTCACTCTGCTTTCTAGCTCTGTGCTACCTCTTGTGTGTGTTTCTGCTCATATGTGTGTGTGTGTGTGTTTTAATGAAATCCACTTTCCTTGGGCTCAGGTGTCACCAGAGCTCTCCCTACCCTCCTTTGAACGGAGAGCTCAACATGAGGGCAAAGGTTTTAAGACAGTTTCCTATGTACGGAATAAATTAACTGCTGCTGCGTGGGCGATGTGTGTGTGTGAGACAGAGAGACAAAGCTCACACACACCAGCTCACACTCATATAAAAGGCAATCCTTATGTGTTTCAAGCCTGGTGTACACTGGCTCAGCCCTCCTAAAGCCTGTGGTCATATTACTGAGCGTGGGGTCAAAGGTCAAAGCCAATGAGCCACAAAATACAGAAGGAGCTGTGTTCTAACTGTGCTGCCGCTCAGCTTTCTTCTGTGTAAAACATCGGCCTCTTGGTGTTGTTTTGACATAAATGACGTCCGCGTTCCTGGTTCAGCACACACTTTAGGTGAGTGCACGTGCACGGTTTGTGAAAATATGTCACTCTCCATACTCATCATCCCAGAATGTAGGTGGAGGAGGTCTGATTTAGAAGCTTTTTATTTTAGACTTTGCGACCCAGATTTTCTGCCACATCACGGTCATCTGCTATCTCCCGTGGCTTATCTCTGTGGCTAACAAAAAAAGATGCCAAGAGGTATCACAGGAATGTAAAGAGAACACGCACACACACTGAGCCTCTAAAAACCTGAGAAGCAGTCATCAGCTTAGTGGTGGTCTCTCTCATACAGAGCGCAGAGCTTTAATCTGCAGATTGACTTTGGAACAATAATCTATACACATTATGAAATTAAACTGGAGGCCAGCACACACTGCAGAAAGCAATCATTATGACTACAACCTTCATTGTGGTTTGTCCGTACACCGCAATCTTCTGTGTAGATAACCACCTCCTCCCACAGCCTGACCCTGAAATAAAACCCATCACATGCTGTGTTGGCACTGTTCCCCTGTGTGCACACATACCTGCAGTATCGTCATATTACTCTTTACGTTGTTTTCTTAATTGAGCAGCTTTGAATGTGGGTGGTGCATGATGTGTCCTATAAGATGATCAACACCATCAGAGATTTTGCAAATCAATGAGAAAAACAAAAATTAAATCACCAAACATAAAAAAAGCAGTTTTCAAAGTCACTGTACCCAACTGACATTTTGGAGACTTGTGTTAACAAATGTGAAAACTACCGTATTATTATTATTGTTTTTCCTACCAGCAGCCCTAAAAAAGTACATTTACTGGACTATTATATTTAACTACAATTTTGAAGTAACTGTACTTTACTTATGTATTTCCACTACACTATCATTCAGATATAAGTGCTATTTTTTAAATTATTTTTATTATTAATTATTATTTTTTATTATTATTTATTAGGTATATTTAACAGTTACTTTGCAGATTAAGAAATAACATCTAGTGTGTAAGCCTATAGATATATATACAGACAGACATTGCAGCAGCTAAGAGAAAAAAGACAAAGATACAAAATTTGATCGGTTTATAAAAAATGCATTTTTATGGATTAAACTACAATGATCAAACTACAATAAATAAAATAAAACAATTAATATACAGAAATATAACACTGACTGGGGTCCTACTGCTGCATGAGCAGGCATGCTTTCATTTTTCATGTTTAAAGGTCAAGGTCAAAGAAAATGTATGGAGTGCTTTAAAAACAAACCAGGTTCGTGCCAAAGTGAAGAGATTAGCACAAGGCATAGAAGAAGAAGAAGATATACTTTATCATAAGTACTTAAATAACCGTATAAGTAGTTAAAATATGTATTTCTCGTATTTATGCATAACATACAATCCACATCCACTTTAATTTCGTGAGGCTTTCAGCTCATGAGGCCGAGTAGAAAGACATGAGAGATTCATTAGTCTTCTTCACAAGACAACATAGAAAATTGCACCACCTGGCGGCGGTACCGTGCAGTGACGTCACCGTGACCTCACAAACATGGCGGCGCCCGGTAGCAGGTACAGTTGGTTCGCTTCCGTTTCTAGAAAAGTGGGAAGTTGTCTATTTAACTCAGTTTTCAGCGCACAGGCGTCGACGTACGTCAGCAACATGGACTCGGAGAGACCAGCCAAGGTTAGACGGTGACTCTTGTCATGTTTTTACGCTCATGCTCTGCTGCATCACGACGTAATTTCACTCATAATAACAATGTCAAAACAAAAAAACACATTATTCAGCTGCTGTTGTGACATGACTGCTGCGTAGTATGACTGCGCAGTTAGACAGCGGCAAACATACCACGCTGCAGTCACAGCTATGAACGTGTGCACACGCGCTGTCTGCTCCCCTGTTTCTGCCTCTACAGCTGGAGTTTGCGGTGCAGATGACATGTGAGAGCTGCGCAGATAAAGTCAGAGCTGCCCTGGAGGGTAAACCTGGTAAGACAGCTTTCAGGAGTTCAGCAGTGCTGTGAAAGGAGCCATTAATGCATGTTTACACCCTGTTGAACAGCTCCTTGTGCACTATTACTGTTTGTCCCCTCAGATCGTTTTAATGGTCATGTATTAGCTGCTCTAATGTGTAGTGGTTGACAAAGATGAGGACTAAAACACATCAGATCATGCCAGTTAGATTTTATCTGTCTTTTGTTTATGGTGAGTAGAAATTGGCAACAACACTCTTTTTAACAACTTTTTAAGTCACATTGATATTCAAACCTCTTTTACAAGTGAGAAATAGTCAAGTCAGGGTCAAATGGCAGAATCTAACAAAAAACAAGACAACAACAACACATCACAACCACAACGTTTGGTACAACAGCAATAAACAACACAGCAAAACAATGGTGTAACATTGTTACGTTTAACCAGATTCAGCCACATATGAGTCTCTCTGATTCCAGGGAGTACATGCAATAAGTTTGGACTGCCATTACAATAACCCCTTTCATTATTAGTAAACTTTATATGGTTTTGTTTTGACACTTTGCTCTTTGCACATCAGGACTAATAGAACAATAAACTAATCTGCCATTAATGAATGTCATTAAACTGGGACTCTTATTATTGCTCATTATTGCTCTTTGCACACTGTATTGTCAGACTATCTATCTATCTCTCTCTCTCTCTATCTCTCTCTCTCTCTCTCTCTCTCTCTCTCTCTCTCTCTCTCTCTCTCTCTCTCTCAACACATACATGCTTTTATGGGTCCGTAATTGCCTTGGAAGTTTTCTACATTATAATTTACAGTCCAGGCTAAATAGAGGAGGCTTTTTTAAGGGTGCACTTCCAATTAATCATTTCCAGTTGAATTAAATTGGTGTAGGATTGATACATTAAGGCGACACGTCCACTAGCATTTCAAAATATGTGAAGGGTAATATTTCCAATGATAAAGAAACAATGAAAGAATATTTTCTTTGGTAGGTCTGTAAAGGAAATCCCTCTGGAAATCTGAAACAGCTTTTCGATGTAACACGACAAACTAAAACACAGGTTCAGAACATTTTCTCTCATCGCGTTCTCTCAACTAATATTAAATTTTATAGTTCTTGATAATGGATTAATCTGCAATCAATTTACCAGTTTGAGTAATTTTATAAGGAAAAAAAGTAAAAATTCTCTCATTCCAGCTTCTTAAATGTGAATATTTTCTGGTTTCAGTAAACTGAATATCTTTGAATTGTGGACAAAACAAGACATTTCACAACGTCTTCTTGGGCTTTGGGAAACACTGACAGAAATTTTTCACCATTTACTGTGTGTGGACCAAACAACTAATCGATGAATTGAGAAAAAAAATGACTTGTAAAATCGATGACTTGTAAAATTAAGTGTTGACTTGAATGATTAGTCAGTTCTCAAATCACTGTGTGTGTATCTTTGCCTATCACAGGGGAGATTTTTATTGCTGTTACTGTGTTTGCAGGAGTGAAGTCTGTCAGTATCGACGTCAGTAAGGAGCAGGTGCTGGTGGAATCGGTTCTGACCAGCACAGAGGTGCAGGCTCTGATAGAGAGCACCGGACGCAGGGCCGTGCTGAAAGGCATTGGAGGATCAGAGCAAGGTGAGAAGCCACAGTAGTGTTTGTAGCATTCAGCAAGTATCAGAAATTGTCATGTAAGTAAGTGAGAGCTAAAAGTCTGATTTGTAATCTTGTTTGCCTTTTCTTCAAGAATGTTCCACACGTTATTGTACAAATACTTATGTTTAAACAACATCTGAGAACTTGGGCTTCATTTGTTAAATGAAAAAAAGGAGTGTGAGTAAGTCAGGATGAATTTTTGAACAGTATTTAAGTTATTACTTCTTACTGTCTTAAAGGTGCCATGTGGCCTGTTCTTGTAAACAAACAAAAGTTAATGTTTAGTGTCACTTACAGTGTATCCTTGAGGTCTAATATAAATGTTTTAAGTGCATTCCTGTCCACAATGCCAATTTTACAATATTTTAAATCTAGCATTTACATCGATGTTTACTAGCTAGCAGTCTTCTTCTTCCCTGCCTTTGTATTGCAGCAGATCTTGGCGTGTTGCCGCCACCTGTAGATTAGTGGAATAGTGTGTGAAGCCATTGGCAGGACTGTGTATTGCTTCAGCCGCCTGTGAGTCCACCACTTATAGAAAAACAGCTCCATAGCGCTAGTAGAGGGACTCTTTAAGCACAAAATGATATGGTCATTTTGCTTTTAATGGATGGATAAATTTGCAGACAAAAGTCTACTAAAACTGTTCATGTTGCAGAGGAAAGATGCTGGATAATTGAGACTTAAATGCAGCTTCAAGAAATCAGCTGTGTAGATTTCGAATATTGACAGTTTTACGAGAAGTTATGGCGGAACAAAAATGTGATGACTGTTTTCGGAGTTGAGGAGCTCCGCAAGTGGCGGTGGGGGAAGCCTGCGGCGACCCGCGGGAGGAGCGTGTGAGGCCGGCCAGCCGCCCGCTCACAGAGCCCTCTGCTC
>JAPMOB010217419.1:0-26446 GCA_029875015.1 Lepomis gibbosus | reverse complement strand
AGCAGAGGGAGGCAACCTACACAGTATACACATAGAGGTACAGACAATAAAGGTAATGGTGCTATAGACTGAATGAAAAAATGGTACAGATATTTGTAGTAATGTTAGTGATATTAATTATAACAGTAGTAATAGCAATAGGACTAGTAATAGCAGTTGCAACTGTAGCAGAGGGCGTCGAGCAGGAACACGGGGGCAGCAGGAGACTCCCAACAACAGATCCAGACTCCACAGCTCCAGAACCAGCAACACCCGCAGGAAGTGAGGGTTTAGAGCCATAAACCTGCACTCTCTCCAAAAGCCAGCAGGTGGCGGCTCCACTAAAAGAAGTGTGATTGTATAGAAGTCTATGAGAAAATGTTGCTACTTCTCATCTGATTTATTACCTCAGTAAGCACTTTCCTAATGAGTTTATGGTCTCAGCCGCTAGTTTCAAGTCTTCTTCTACACAGCATGATGTTCATTTAGTAAATTATGGTCCCTTTTAGCGGAAAATAGACCAGAAAGCAGGGGAGGCTTTAGAGCGGGGCTACCAGGTGATCGATAAGATGATAAGTTACTACCATGGCGACCTGACAATCATGATAGAGGAGACTTATCTGCTGCTCTATGTACATTTAACCAGTCCCCCTGAAAAACCTGCTTTAATGGCGCTGCGTTCGGTTGTTTAGCGTTCAGTTGTACTAAAAGACCCTTGAATGATTCGGCTGTTAATTTTTTCCAGTAAGAACATTACGTTTTAAGCCTGCTTTTCTTCAGCCAAAATTAGCATGCCAGCTAATATCATAGTAAACATTTCACCTTGCTAACCAAGCTACCTAGCTCCACCCTTTCTTCCAAATATGGTCACATCCAGTCACATCTGATTCCAAAAAACCAAGATGGCAACAGCCAAAATGACAAACTTAAGGCTTCAAAACGGTAGTCAACAAACGTCACAGTGGCTACATCCACTTCTTTTAATCTGTCCTTGGTCCAAAGGCTAATCAGACACAAAAACATTTTGATTTTTGGTTATCACAACAGTAAATTTTACTGTTTACTTTGTTTTGCTGGAGACCCCTGTGTTGGCACTCCCACGACGCTGATAGACTGGCCAGGTGCTTCGTCCTTATCTCAGTACTTTCCAACATCCATGCCCTTTCTGTACCCAATCCCATTGGTTCCAACTGAAAACGTAAAATTCCTTAAACAGATAGTTTCATTTGCAGCCATTAACACAGTTAAGCTAACAAATAACTCAAAAAGAGCAAATAGTGTACAGTACATGGCTGCTCTGTCACACTGTGGGCATGTCTGTTCTGCTTTGTTCATTTAGTTTCAGTCAGTCATGTTAATTGTAGTCTGTTTAGTATCTCTCATAGTGTTTTGGGTTCTTTCCTGTGTCCAGTATCTGTTATATAGTCTGTTGTGTTTTGGGTTTTACTCATGTCCGTCTCTGTCTGCCTTCTTGGAGTCTTTTGTTCCCAGTCCTGTGCCTTAGTTCATGTCGTAGTATTTGCTTCTAGTTCTGTCCTAGTTCTGTGTTCTCGTTTAGGTTTTGTCTGTTATGATCCCTGTATTATAGTTGGTCAGTGTTTGTCTGTTTACATGGGTTTCCGTTATTGTCTGAAGTTAGATCCTTGTGTGGTATTTTTTTACATGTGTTCTGTCTGTGTTGGATTATTTATTCTGCCCCATGTTTGCCTGTCAAGTGTTCTGTCTGTTTCCCCAGTTATTACTCTGCCTGCCTGCCTCTTTGTTCCCCTTTGCTGTCTCTGCCTGTCTGCCTCTCTATTGCCCCCTGTTGGCTCTGCCTGCCTCTCTCTGTTTTCCCCGCTGTCTCTCTGCCTGTCTCGTTTACCTTGATCCCTGTCACCCTGTTTTTCCCGCCTTGCTCGTTAGTCCACCTGGTGGTATATATACCTGGTGTTTCTGTTTAGTCTTTGTCTGGTCATTGTCGCGTGTAGATGCTCTGTCATGTGTAGCTCTTTGCCTGCCTTATCTCTGCCCATCTTGTTTCTGCCCTGTATGCCTTGGATCTGCCCCTGTTTGGATTATCTGTTTAATTTGGATTGTTTATTCTCTGGATGAATCTCAGCCACTCTGTCAGTAAGTGTGCTCGTCTTTTGTTTTGCCACAATAAACCCTTTGAACTGTACCTCCCCTGCCTTGCGTCCTGCATTTTGGTCCACCAACCTATCTCACCACCCCTAACCTTGACATGCTGCTGTATCCCTCCTCAGTCCATGGTTCTTTGAATTAAACTGAATATTGGTTATATCTGCACTGCATGAATAAAGCTTTAGAGAGCCATACCAACCGGTCTGGGGCTGATAAGCTCTCTCATGCATCACTGATTGCTCTGCCACAAGCTGAGCTGTTATCATTAATAGGGGCGTCTGAATGAAAGCCCTGAGGAGGAGCAGTCCACCTCTTAAAGCAGCTAGGGCAGCAATTATGCTGACACACAGTGGCTCAAACAAACATGAAAAGCTCACTAGGGACTGGAGGGCTGGAGTTCCATAATAATTATTGGCATTTCCTGTAAATCACCTGAAGGTCATACAACATTATGTAGTATATCTTGCAGGCAAGTTTCCATTGATTTCAGTGTATATGATTTAAACATAGTCCTTATTCTCCTATTCAGCACAGGTTAAAATCAATTTTAGATGTGATCACAATGAATTATTTGTGACAGGTATCAGCTCCAGCATTTTTAAGGCAGCTGTCAAGGCAGTCAGGCAGTCAGTCATGGATCTGAGGCTTTAAACTTGACAGAATACTTTACTTTGACCTTAACAACAGTGACGTGGATATCATTTGTACTTTCAGCCATTTGACTTGGACTGACTTGATAGTCTCACCATGACCAAAATACTTAAAATGATGTAATACAAAAGGGGGCAGAAAATCAAACAGATATACTTTGGATCAATCGGATAGCAGCCAAGCAAGCAGGAGGTAAAGGACACAACAGGCAACACATGATAGCTGCTCCTCTGCTATGTTCAACAAACAAACTCACAGCAAAATGCAAAACAGATGTAACAGTAGTTTCTGGATTGGTAACGTTCTCCTGTCCCTTGGCCCTGTGGGTAATAAGTGGCTACAAGTTCTTCTTCAATTATCTTCTTTAATCAACACTAAGATGCATCACAATAACTACACACATTTTACACAGTCTCAGACTCTCATTCTGTTACACTTCCAGTCTCCCCCTGGAAACATGCAGGTGGGAACCAAAATACTCTGTTCTGAATAAACAACTGATAAGTTGTGTTAGTACATAAGATCATTCATGACTTAGCACCACAACCTCTCAAACAGTGTGTGTCAATAAGCAGACCCACCCAGCTCTAGGTTAACAAGAGCTTCCTCTTGGTGGGACTGTCTTAATCCAAAGACTTCCAGAGGATGAAAATCAAAAGAATGATGTTACAGCCTAAGTAGCCATCCATTCAAACATTTTATTTACTCTGTATTTCCGTGTGAACAGGATCATTTTCTGGAGGTCTCAAGATAACAAAATGATAGTCTGTTTTTTTTAGAATAATTTAATAGTGGTTATTGTACTGGACCTTCAGTATATTACATAAGTCATTTGCGTTCAAGTCACGTTTAAGATGATAAACATTGTGAAACAGTGGTTGTTTGGTTAGGTTTTGGCAATATACATTTATCTGACGCTTTTATCCAAAGCGACTTACAATTGCTATACATGTCAGAGGTCGCACGTCTCTGGAGCAACGAGGGGTTAAGCTCAGGGACACAGTAGGGATTGAACCCGGGACTCTCACACCAAAGGTGGGCGTCTTAACCATTGCTCCATCCCACCCCACTTGCTATACTTGGTTAGGTTTAGGAAAAGATGGTAGTTAAAATAAGTACATTACGTAAATCTTCTACAAAACATTGTTTAACTTCAAACATGTCGAATTCTTTCAAAAAGGACTCAACCTCGGTCTCCTGACTGAAAGCCCTAAGTTTATTAACTCATCCATCCACCCCATCACCTCATTATCTGGGCTTTGTTGATCTTTACACTATGTCACCTGACTCCTTCTACCACGTAAATATGGGTCGTAATAAGCTGTTGCATAATCAACCTGTATGGCCATTTCTCTGGTGAGAAAGGGCTGGCCATCAGCTTCTCATCTCACTCTTGGCAAGAAAGCCAATAAGCGTATTTTTATTTAACTTTAAGAAGATGTTGTGGACAGGGGAAACGTTTACCCCACATCTCTGTTAGAACAGTCAGCATGAGACGGTGATGCAATGGTTAGATCATATGAGCTGCTGAAAGTAGACAGACTGATGTGTCCTTGTGCACATTTTGATTTGACCTGGAAGGATGTTTGCTTTATAATAATATACTATTATAATAATGCTGAATAATCCCACAGATATAGTGTCGCAGTAACACACTGTGATGTTCTTACCGAGGCTGTAATAGATACACACACACATACAACACACAAACACGCACATGCACATGGCATATTCAGTGACACTGGGTGGGCTGATGGGATTTGCATTCGGAGAACATCCCCGTCTGCAGAATTCATTTCAGTGCAACAGAGGGAGCACTTGGTCAACCAAGCATCAAATACAGCAACTGTCTCTCACTCACACACACACACACACACACACACACACTGAGTGACATACTGTAAGAAGAGTCAGTTTATTTTTGTGGATTTTATGATTTCCCTGTGTTGAAAAATCCCTGTTGTTTCATTCATGGACAGCTCTGTCTGTGCCGCCTACTGTTACATCACCAGCATGTTATTTATTAGTCCTGCTGTGAGTCTATAGTCAGTTTCACCAAAACCATCCTAGATAATTCGGATCATAGTTCTGTACTAAGATATAATGTTTGACACCCTCAGAATCAATACATTTTGTTAATGGAGTTTTCTGGGCAAACCTAAATTCTACATAACATAATACGCTTTTAAAATCTTGGCCACAAATAGCTCTGATTATTCTGAAAAAGAGTTATTTGAAACAGGAGACTACCAGAGGCAGGTAAATATACAAGTAGTACTGAAAGGGTTAAAACATCTGCTTTTCAGACAGATTCAGCATGAGCTGTCTTCTGGATTCAGGATCAATATATCTGGAGCATCATGTTCAAGTTTAATCGTTCTTTTAGGGAAATTCCTCTGGAAATCAACAACTGCAAATTAGCTTAGCATAACTAAGTAAAACAACTATCTCTCTCTGTGCTTCTCTTTTATGAATATTTGTACCAATTAGCCTCCTGTGAATTCATAACTAGTGACTGAGAGAGCAAGAGCTTTATCTGAATCACATTACATTCATTTCTAATTTTACTATATTTTAAGGAGCCTTCTGTTTTCTTTCAGTTGTCATTGGTTGAGTTTCCTGTAAAGACGTTTATACTTTGTGTTTATTCTCCAGTTTACTTTATCACTCCAAACTTTCTTTAGCTTTTAATTCTTAGCATTAACTTGTGGTCTTGATCAGTTCTAAAGCGGTACAGTGCAAGAAGAGTCACGTCATATTCCCTGCTCTTCTCTTTTAATATGGAACAAGAGTAGGATGTTTTGAGTTTCATTGATGACAGCGTTAACAGTGTTTGAAAACAGCAAAGAAGAAGGTATTGAAAGGAAGTTTTTGATGAGAAGAGAAACTGAGAGCTGCATGGTTAGAATGAGCAGCCCAGCCTTTGTTAGCAACATGTTCTTACCCCAACTCATCACATATAGACACTTGGTCAGACGACTTGCCGTCGCTTTTTAATCCCTACGACCCTTTAGCACAATTTTTGCAGACTCTGCAGTCATTTTTGCAAGACTAAATATGCAAAGTCCATTTAGTTTTTTAAAATAAAACTAGTGGTCAACGTTGTGAAACGTCACAATTTGGTTAGGTTTAGGCACCAAAAGGTTTAGGAAAACATCATGGTTTGGGGTAAAATTAATACTTATAAATGAACACCAGTCTCCTGGGTGAAAATACGGTTCTCTGACTTTTCTTTTATTTATACCAGGCCTACTTTTAGCGCTGAAATATGAAGCTGGCTCCAATGTACGCTGGTACCAGACGGCTAAGGATGTGAGAAAGCGTTGCTATTTTACGTCCTGGGAATGAGAGGAAATGAGATGATATTAGCAACCAGCCTTGATCTGTTTGTGATATCTGACTCAGCCTTCATTTGACTACTGTTTTTATATGATAACCTACAGCAGCTCTTCACTTTGATCCTTCTAGAAATGATGGGCTCACAAACTAAAACGTTACCAACTTTCCCAACATATAACTCTTCTCTGCAGTATTAAGTTCATTATCGACCGAAAAGGTCAGAAAGTAAATCAAATAAAATATCAAATAAGCTCTGAACTGACTGTATAACACACACACACACACACAGAGGGATTGTCATGTCAATGGAAAACATAGCTGACAGTAAATGACCTCACATGCACTCACCAGAATAAAGATAAATGCTGCAGAAGAAGAAGAGGTTTAATGCTGACGGATGTTTCAAGAACACAATCAGAATTTGCGAAGAGCGAAGATAACAAATGATTTTCATATCTCATGTCTCCCTACACACACACACACACACACACACAAGCAGCTGAATATGAATTGCTATCAGCGTGTCCGGCTGAGTGTGCAGCTGAGAGCCAATGTATTACAAAGCTCTGCTGTTTGACCTAATGTCATAATCCCACAGCGGAGACTGTAGTCTGTGAAAGCGGGTCTGTGGGCCACACGAATGACTTCAGAGAGTTTCCATTAGTCCGCTAAAGCCCGCCGCTGATCAAAACGACATGTAAGACAGAGAGCATTGGCAAGTCAAAATATATTTACCAGAGAACTCTACTTAAGTTTTAAGTATCTTTACTTCACTTGAGTATTAATTAAATTATTATCAAATATTGTACCTTTTACTCCACTACACAAACCCCTCCACCAGGATGAGGTAGTGATTCTCAGAGGGGAGTAATTAAAACTTATGGCCATAACAGAAACTTACAGCAGTGTTAAATTACACAGAGCTTATTTGTTAAGATATGTTGTGAATATTATTATTATTATTATTAGTAGTAGTAGTAGTAGTAGTAGTAGTAGCAGTAGTAGTAGTAGTAGTATGTTCTGGTTTGTATCACTGACTGTCCCACTATACACGGGGTTAGCACTAATTTTATATTGTCCAATTCATAACTTTGGGGTTGCTTTGTGAACAGTTATTTATGTTTATTTTGTTAATTAATTTAGTATTTCTTTTCTTTTTGTAAAAGTCTTTTTGAAACCAGTAGGACATTGTTTTTCACTGTCCACTCAGAATACTAGATTCATTTTTTAGAAAATATAGACGCCTCTCTCACTGTGTGGTACTTTCAGTTCCATTTTGTATCTTACTCCCAAGAAACGTTTTTATCTGAACAAACAGATAGCTTCAGTTTTAGAAGCTGTGATAAGGTGTAACTATGGTGACCTGGGGAGAAAACGTTTAGGAAATAAAATCCTTTTTCAATTTAAGACAAACATTAAACATCAGTCTGTCAAAAGAAATCTGTCCCTGAGGAGGATGTAAATATTTCTCTGATGTAATGCCATGTTACACATCGAGCCAGGTGACACCAGAGATGCTCACAAGTCTTTGAGCAAGAGTCCAAGTCAAGTCTCATGTCTTTGAGCTAGAGTCCAAGTCAAGTCTCGAGTCTTTGAGCTAGAGTCCAAGTCAAGTCTCAAGTCTCTTGTGGTTATTAGGGGTGTTGTATCACCTGCTGCGTTCAATCCAGGTTGCTAATAAAACTGCAGAGCTATAAGGAATTCTGTAACTGTAACCCGTTTTTTAATTTACAGAGCACAACCATGTAATGTACAATGCAATTATTGATGGCTTATTAAATACTGTAAGTCAAAACACTACCCAGACTCTTAAACCCAATGTAACGCTGACTAAATAAAACTGTGACGTTGCATAATCAACTATAAACCTTTCTGTTACTTACAGAGCACAACCATTGTAATGTGCAATGCAGTTAATAACAGCTTATATACTACTGTAAGTCAACACATCCCCCACTCTCAAACCAGTGTAAAGTTATAACTAAATAAAACAACAATAAACCTGTAACCTCTTTCCGGCCAAGGGGAATAATTAATGTGATGGCAGCCAGCGGGATGTAAATACTTACGGTAATCGACCACCACAAGTTTGGAAAGTAAACATATTCTCATTCATCTTTTCATAAAAAACAACAGTCTGAGTAAACCTCTCGTAGGTTGTAGCTAAAGCAAGAAGCAAGCTAACGTTAGATGGCCAATGCTAAGCTAAACATGTTTACTCACCTCAGGTTACTAACCTATTTGAGTTCAGTGCTTCTTTGTTTTGGTCTTGTATGACATACTTGTCATAACTTTGGTGATGCCCTTTTGTGATGACTTTTCATATCAGGTCACAATATCAGTTTCTCCAACAAGCTCAACTATAATGTTGAACATAGTAAATGTTTTACTTGCATCGTCACTGTGCAGCCGATCCTCACCATAGAAACAGCCATATATGTTGACGATGCAGCAGCTTATTACGACCCATATCTATGTTTTCTATCAGGCCACGACGTCACTGCACGTGTGCAGTGCAGACATAGGAGTCCTTCCGCATGGCCAGCTATTGGATTAAAGAATGACTGTTTAAGCAGGTTGCCTCTAGGGAAAGTGGGTTAAAGTAACTGCTGTCCAAGGTTAGACTTAGAGCATAATGGGAGATAGAAAGTCTCTGTGAATGAATGAGGGAGGGATTAGTGCTTTAGATGCACTACATATGGAGACGACCTCCTCTATGATTGCATTAAGGCACCATAATTTAATATGAATTTAATCTAATAATTTCACATCAAAAGAATAAAAGTTCACTTCACATGCCCGAGGAATGTGCAGCACTTCAGGGGAGCCACAGGGTTTGGTGGGCAGCTGGATGCTGAATCTTTAATCCGTTATTGAAGCCCAAATCAAATCATTTTACTGTTTTACCATGTTTGTGCCTATGTTATTTGGGTTACTTATTACTGATATTAATTCTGACATGCTAGCAGTAAGTAAGAGCGTGCTGTGTCATGTGGAGAAAAAAATCATTCACAAATTTATTAATTTATTAACAAGTTATTAACAAGTTCTTAGCCCCCCCNAATAGCTGTTTCCAGGGATCCTGCAATGTCACACCTTCCCATTATGTTATATTCCTTTCATGAACACGCTTTAGAAACAGTGTAAAACAGCAGTACGAGATTAACGCTTAAAAATCTGAGCAGGAGGCCTGTTTCGTGATGACTTTTACTCTCAGAATGCCAGTCCCCTGCTTTGCCCCCCACTTCCACAACATGCCCAAGTAGTTTAGACGTCACAGTAACAGTGTTAACCAAGGCTGGATTACATCTTGCACAAAGTGGGCAATGTCCCTGGGGGCCACAGACATTACAATGTGGTCATTTCATTAATTGCACATTTTATTTATGGCTCGTGCTTTTGTACTTGATCTCGCCTGTTTCTGAAATGAAACGATTGGCTGATTAATCAATTATTAGATCCACAGACAATCTTAGTAGTCAGTTACTCGTTTAAGTTATTTCTCAGGAGGATTTCTGAGGATTTGCTGCTATTCTGGACATGATGATGTCAGATTGGTCTGTAGGGAACTGATATGCATTTATCCAGAGTTTATTAACATATTACAGACCAAATGATTTGTTAATCAAGAAGACAATCAGCAGATTAATTGATTGTAAATATACTGACCAGTTGCAGCCCTGATACATTTTTGTATGTAGCTTTTCTCCACTTCTGTCACTGACTGAATTTCCCCGCTGTTCGGAGGCCTTGCGCTGGAGCTTGCCCAGGTCTTCAGGCTGCTGCTGCCATTGTTAATTTAAAACCAACCGCCCCCCCTTGACACCTGAATATAGTCCGCATTATCTACACACCACATATTAAGTATGTACATTGATTAATAGGTCAGATCAACCCTGAAGCATTTACCAAAGAAGCCAGCTGACAACACAACTCTCTGCACAGTCTAATGAGTGATGCTACTCCGGCAGTGACCGGTCCAATTAGCAGCCGAGTCAGGCAACGACTAACACTGCTGATGATGCAAACTCATTTTCACTGAGAGGAAAATAACGAGATGCCTCTCAGCAGAGTGTAAAACGATATAATGGTTGCTCTCAAAGCGGACAGTCACAGCTGCTTTATTTGCAAAGCATTGTGGGATAGATGTGTTATGTTAGGCTTTATATTTACAGTTTTACACTTTACGCTGTTCAAACATTTTAAATTCTGCTTCTTCAACACTCAGGAGATAAAACTAATCTCTATAGTCCCTGCATATTCCAGAGATATTGTCCACACACATGTACCTCTGTCTTCTAATGACGGACTGGCAGCCTCTCCACAGATACTGGGGGATTTTAATTCAAGCTACATACATTATTTAAAACATCCCTAAGAACGTTTTTAATCATACATCATTCAAAATAATCACGTTTCTGGAAATTCAAGCGGACATAAGAAATGACTTACTCCTCCTGGGTCCACAATGCTTGCACATGAATGGCATCAAACAACATGAGAAAATTAGGAACTTTAAAATGAAATCATTTCATCAGACTGAAATTTCATGGTGAATAAATTATTAATGCCAAAAAATGACATCTTCAGATACGAAGAGACATGAAATTTGAGTTAAACTGCTGTTGTGAATCCATACACATGTTGCAAGACCTCAGTTTCATAATGACAGGACTCTCAAGACAACCATCCTAGATGGAAAATAAAATCTTAATTAGAGGTCCCTGTTCCCTTGTTCTGGTTTCTTGCCACAGTCAGCTTTTTTATGTCCTGCTGAATAATAACCAATACACTGACAAAACATGAACTGTCATTCATCCCCTTTAATTGTCCAATCACCTGCCTGCAAACATAATCCCCTAATATTTTGAGTGTACACTTTCTGTCACTTTCTCCTTTCAGAAAGTGACCAATCGATGGCAGAGGAGATGACAGAGTGTGGCAGATATTTTTCTTTTATGTCAAACTATTATGAATCCCACAACAGCAAAAAACTGAAGATGTTTAACTCATGAATATCTTATATAACAATGCATCTCAACAATGCATATCTGTTCTCTCAGCTGCCTCAGCTGCCACCTCCAGACACACTGACCTGAGAAGAGCAATCACCTATAACCACCCGGGCTGATGCAAACAGCCGTTACAGTTATGGGCACCGTGTGTTTAGCTGTCCAAACATATTAGAAAATGCAGAGGTCAGATTTCTAGCGCTGCATGCACAAAATGAATTTGACAGTTTTGCTTATCAGCCACTTATCGGACCTAACCACACACACACATACCACACACACACACAAACAGACACACTCTCCAGTGCACACTTTAAGGGGGAGGATTGTTTTTTTCTCCAGGACCCAGAGGCCATATTCTATCAAGACTGATTTTCTGTACGCCCACACACACACAGGGGGAGATGCATATAGAAAGGAGTGCTACCAAAAAACTGAACTGAAGTCATGCAGTAGAGTTTTCTACATTACATGAAGGAAAATGTTACGCATAAGTGATCAGTAAGATCACACTGTGTGAATAAAAAGTCAGTGGACGCTTTCAATTTCTACACTGTAAAATATATTATTATACTTTTAAAGTAAACTACTGGCAAATAGTTAATAAGTAGTACACGGTAGTGGCACAGTAGTCACTACTGTGTCACACAACTGACACAGTAGTACTGTAAAAATTACAATATACTGTAACATAGTTACAGTAATATTAGCAATATATTGTGTTAAACAACATTACTAACATTACTATGGTGCTGAACTAATCACATTAATTATTGTATTATTACTGCAATTCAGTAGCCAGTATATTCCCGTAAAGTTACAGTATGTGCACAGCTTTAAAATACTGTAATTTCACATATAAACTCTATTTTTGCAGCAATGCAATATTTTTCTGTAGATTTAAAGGAGCTGTCGTCTTCATTACAAATTCAGTCACATGCACGAACATCTTTCACTTATTGTGTGTGTAGACAACAAGTGTGCAGCCCTGTCTTAAACATCTGAATATATTCCTTCTACAGATATTGCATGGCCCTCAGAATAGGTGCTGGAAGCTCAGTGACATAGTGAGTGTACTCTCGGTCACTGACTGAGGTATATTTGTTCCATGCACTGCTGCCTCACGATTGGCTTTTGACCTGCATCCTTTTCGTGGAGCACTTTATGCTCTGACAGAGGAGGATTTAAAAAATGGATGCTGTGGTAGAATATCCGTAATTCTGGACAGTTTGCAGGCAGTTCTACATTATGAGTACTTTACATTTGGATACTTTAAATACAGGTGCACCTAAAAAAAAAGTATAGACTTTCTGATATTGTAGATTTATTACACATAACGTTTCTTTCAATCTTGATGATCCAGTATCTCAAAATGTATTAGAATATTAGATTAAAGATTTATATTACAGAAATGTTGACCTGGGGACAGCTCTGATCAGTTGATTAACTCAAAACACCTGCATAAGTTACCTGAGCCTTTAATCTCTCAGTCTGTTTCTGGTACATATTCTTATTACTTTAGATGCACCTGCACAGGTTCCTTGTGTGCTTTTATTTTGGTAAAATTTCAGCACTCAAAATGTTTCTTTTTTTACTTTTAGTATTTTAGCATTGTGTTGTTGCTCCTTTTGCTGAAGTAAAGGATCTTAATATTTTTCCTTCCTTCTGTTCTTGAATCAGATTTAACATACTAATACTACTTGATGCACTGCCGCTCAGTCGCGTCCTGCTGTATATGATGTCTAATGTGTAGGTATTGCTTGTCAGTACTTGTATCTCTTACAGCACAAATCAAATCCTCAGACATTATATCCTGAATGAAAGCGTTCATATTTGAACCCTGTGACACTCAATCCAACTCTGGACAGCCTGGGAAATGCACTTTTCCTTTTTCCATTTGCTTCACTCCACCTGCACAAATACACACACACACATACAAATGCACACACGTGTACAAATACACACACATTTAATAACAAATCCATGAAGGGCGCAGCTGGCCCCTCTATTCACCCAGCTGAGGTTATTAACTTCCCCTCTCTCCTCCTCCATCTCCTCTCATAATATGGAGGAAACAGTTTGCTGAACATGTCAAGGCCTTTTCCAAAAAAGACAGAGAAGTTTTCAACCCTTAGAGCTGTGTCACCATCTAATAATGCTTTTTAATTCTAATGTTGACGTAGGCCTAGAATTAGAAAGATTTAATGGAAATAGCAAATTTCTTCTTCAGCATTGCCAAAATAATTTCACACTGGCTAAAGATGAATATAGATAGAGGTTTAGCACTGATGAGGAAAACAGCAAGATTCTCAAACAAGATTCTCTGAGCTGATGTTTTTATTAATATCTTTATGCCATTTCAAAATCAACTTACATCTTTGAGACTTCTCCATCTATGTCAGCTTCAGTTTCTGTGGGGTTTTTTTGATCCCACCACTAAAGCATGACCTTCCCTTGAGAGTCATTCAGTCAATATTCTGCTTGCTTTCACTGTAAACTGAAAAGGTAGGTTCAAAAGGAATAGAAACAGACTCTTACAGTGTGTTTGTGGTCTCTGAGACTGTCTTGAATTTCTTATCAAGCCTCAAAGAGTCACTAGAAACCAGTGGCTGGCCAGCAGGCTATCGATCGATGTTGTTCCCCCAGTGTTGCTCCACATCGATGTTATCAGTCCACTGCTTTTACAAGAGCTCACAAGATAACCTGCTGCTCTGCTGCATAACGAACAAGGCGGCACAGGTGACCTAAAAGGGACACAAAGTAAATCTCACAGGGCCACAGTCATTGGTCCTAACCTTTCTCATTCCTGCACATCACCATGTTTCCACAGCCGTCAGATAGCAGCAGCAGACTCCTGCTGCTTAAACATGATCTGGACGTTGAATTAAATGTTACCTTCAGATTAGCACATCATCATGTCTAGAAAATGTCTAGGTGTGCAGACAAAACTATTACCTTTGTGGAAAACCTTAGCAGTGTAGAAAATATACAGAACTTGCAGATATGGAAATGTGCATCCAGATGGACTTAAAAGCAATATATTGAAACTGTGGTTGTGTGCATGTGCAGTTGCTCCACACCTCAGGTAATATACAGATTTGATGGAGCATCATGGATGGGTTGCAACCTTTAATCATATAAAATACATTAATATCATATATTTGCTTTGCTAAATGCATTCAGGAGGAAATGTAATTGCTGCCCCGTAAACAGAGAGACTAAACTACTGCCAGGAGCCAAATAAAGTCAGTATAGCAGTATCACATATTTCTATGCTAAAGTCAAATAAAAACAATGTACAAATGTACAGATCAAGTGACAGCATGCAATGACCAGCTGCCGATTAACAGCACAAGCTTGAGTTTTCTACACATTTTCCTTTGTACAAGTTTCTGGGGGCCACAGTAACGTAAGGATTCAGTCGCTGTAGTCGATGAATACCCACTGCAAATCAGTCCATTATACTCCTGCATGTCCAGTGATGCCAAAGATTGGGCTGAAAAAGTGAACAAAATCATCAGGGGTCATTATCTGTGGAACATGAATGTGCTCAGTTAACATATGGATATGGATATATAGTTGTGACCTGTTTTAGACCCGGTTCTGAGTGAAATGTTTGTTGAATGGAGTCTCAGACATTTTTTAACAGACGCATGTGTTCTCCACAGGATGAATGTTCCACATGTAGCTCAATTATCAGGTCAAAATTTCAATTTGTCCAATATTTCAAATCCCATAAGCACTTTGCTAATTAGCAAATATAAATGCGCAACTATAGTGAATATGGTAAACATTAATACACATCAGCATTTCACCACTACCACTACTTGCATGCTAATGTGCTAAACCGCTAACGAAGTGGACTGTTGGTCTTGTTCCAGATTTATGGTGCATATTCATTAGGAGCCAATGGCCTGAGGACTGAGGACCACAGACGGGTCCTGGGATGTTGCAAAGTATTAAGAGCCTGGGATGTTGCAAAGTATTAAGAGGCAGATTAACATTATTGCTTTGGGACTATCACTGTCATCCTTGGGACCATGGGGATGTGATGCAGCATGAATTGATCATTGCAACATGGTGTGTACAGTCAACATTCAATTTGTGTTTCTGTACACATTTTAGTTTTCATCACCGCATTGATGCTGATACAACATGCCCCTTCTTCTGTTCCTCATGGTCATATTTTACAGAATCTATCTGTCCTGTTTATATGATAGTGAAAGATACATGGTGCAGCCCCCTTCCCCCAACTACAGCCCTTTATCATCCCTCAGAGCGCTAATGCCCAACCCCCCACTACCACCCAAACACATGAATACACTTACAGTAAGAGACCTTCTTTTCATCAGTGCATATGGACTGCTGCCGCGCTCTCAGCTAACATGTAGCCGTGTCAGAGATGGCCCAAGGCCCCAGCTGTGAGACAGAGATCCTGTTGCTATACTATAGTGACTCAGTGGACAGCTACCGTAGCATGCCCAAAGCTCATTCAAGCAGCAGGAGGTGTTGCACGCTCATGTACAAAGAGGACACCTATAAATAAATGAAGCTTGACTTCTGGTTGAAGCGCAGGTTGGGTGCAGCTCTGGGGTGCTGCATTATGATGTTGTAGCGGGTGAAGAGCAGCGTAGGGCCTTTTGAAAATCCATGTACAAAAGAGAGGATGTTTGTTGTCCCCGCCTCATAAAACATGCATGAGGCGAGACAATTCATAATGTGTATTATTTATGGAATAGCTGAAAATACTGTAAATGGTGTTCTGTATTTGATGCTGATGTATTGTGTCTTTAAATAACTTCCTCTCCAGCAACCCTTGCAAACATTATAAGGTGCATTCAGAAATCAGCTCACTAGCATTGGCATTAATACGCCCTGCAATCACGCATATATGTGTCTGTCCTGCTGCCAATCCACTGCTATGTAGTTCAGCCAATATGATTCAATGACGACCAATAACATGAGATTCAGATGGAACACAGAGACAAGATTCAGTGTTTCTTCAGAGGTTCTTGTTCAGACAGAAACTAAATGATATTAAATTTCCCATGTTATTACACGGTGGTACAGTGGTTAGCGCTGTCGCCTCACAATACTACTGGGTTCAATCCCCGGTTTCCCCGCCCTTTCTGTGTGGAGTTTGCGTGGGTTCTCTCCGGGCTTCCTCCAACCGTCCAAAGACATGCAGCCAAGGTTAACTGGTGGCCTTAGGTGCGCGTGTGACTGGTTCCAGCGGTTGATGACTGATGGATGTTGTTAGGTGGCGATCTTGCTTTCATAAGTCAAATTTATAGGGCTCTCAACTAATTAAGTATCGCATTTCAGTAAGTTTGGGGACAAGAACGGTCAGCAAGAGGGTGAGATATTCCAACTTTTAGTCCATTGTAAGCTGTTGTAACACAGGCTTTCTGTTAAACATCTGACTAGCAGACCTGAAGAGGGTAAATCAATTCTTGATAAGAGATTTAATTGACGACCAGTGCACTGCTACACTGTTTGATAATGTTGTAAACAAAGCAAAGGTTGTAATTGTCTTATTCAGAGGAGCTTTAGATGTGTTGGCAGGTGTATTTATAGAGCCTAGCTATGCTAAGCTAGGCTAACCTTGTTCTGACTCCAGCTCTGTTCCTAACACACAGATGTGACAGTGAGTGCCAAAGTCACTCGTTCTTTCAGGAACTGAAGGCCACTTGCTCTCCTGCTGGCCTCAGACCGAAACCACACACGCGAGATAAGTTCATCTTATTCCTCTGTTCTTTTGTGACCCCCTCCCGTTCCCACCTCCTCAATCTGTCTCTCCCTTCCTTGGTCGACTGCTGGGACGAAGCCATCCATGCCTGGCTGGTCGTCTCTCTCAGCAGCTCCGCGTTGAATAAAACATGCTGCTGCTGCTGCTGCTTGCAAATCACAGCCACCTTGCTTCCTTCACGCCTCTCGCATCCCTCTCTTCCCTCTTTCTCTTCTCTATCCTCCCCTTTATCTCAGCAGATGCAATTGTAGTCCATTCCCTCTTTCCGCTTTCTACTGCTCCTCCTTCTCTCTTTCAGTTTGCCCTCCCCCATTTCTCTCTCTCTTCTTTTGCCACTGCTCCCTCCCTTCCTCCTCCATCTAATAGCACTCATTCTCCCAGGTGATCGGCTTTGAACTGAGCGCTTTCGCCTCTCATACAAGAGCCGTGAGTGGTTGACTTCACTGACTGTGCTCCCAAAGCTCTCTAGGCAACACCCCCTCCCTACAGTTTGTACAGTAGAGGCAGAAGAAGAAGTGTGCAAGACCACACTATTGTCTGTGCTGCTACCCGCCACACTAACACATAGAGACAGAGAGGATGGGCTTTCATGAGTCTGTTCAAAAAAGGTAGAATAGAAAGAGGGGAGGATAGGTAAGTTCCCCCAAAAGCGTTTTCTGTCACACCTCGGATGATGACATCTACAGGGCGAGGCATGCCTGTGAAAGAAGCAGCCCTCCAGATGGTAATTTGGATGAAGCCGGCCCCTCTGTCCCTGTTTTAGCAGCACATGGAGCTCCGTCTCTTTTGGGAATATACCAATGGACGATTCCAGCAACATCCGCAGCCTGAGCCCAGAGAAAGGTAAGAGCAGCAAGCAGTCCAGGATTTACACTTTACATGCATTCATCTTTGGAGAAGTAGGCCAGCTCAGGATGAGGAGCTCCTCGTGCTCATCAGAGGCAAATGAGGAGGAGTGACGGCTGAGTAGTTTCTACTCGCATCAGCCCCCCAAATCGTCTCCCTCATCTCTTATGAAAACAAATTCTGCTCTGTGTTTTGCTTTTTTTTATATGATCCTGCCGCTTTCTTGGCTTTTTTTCTCACTACCCATGAATATTCACTGCCTGGATTAAATCTGTCTCCTGCAGAAATGTGCAGCACATGTTTTGTGGACTGAAGCTTGGAGTTGTGAGCTGAATGTGACTATTTGAAATTAAATGTCCTTTTGTTTTTTCTTTCGGGAGGTCTTCAGCTGTTAATTATCGATCACTTTCAGAGACGCCATCAGCCCAGCCCTGTTTTAAAGGTGATCTCCTGGGAGGCAGCGCACTAACGGGCTCCTGCTGAGGTACAGTTGCCAAGTCACATTTTGACTTTGTCAGCCTCAGCGACAGAGATGGAATCAGAGAGAAAGGATGAGCAGAGACAGTGAGGAGGGAGAAGTGATGGAAAATGAAAGGAAAAGCAGGCAAAATTAAGTCATCTCTCTTTGACAACTCCCCATCAGGGCTTACCAACTGCTCCACCCACTCTCCAACTCGTTCCCATCCTTGCCAGCATTCCCCTAAGCCCCAGTAACCATAGATCAAGTCATTAGTGTTGAATCACCTCAGCTCACAGGAGCAGAGAAGAAGCAGTGCGTGTAATAATCAGACTTCATAAAGCCATACAGTAGAGCTGTAATGCCTACAATGCCGCTCCACGTAGGAGAGTGCAAGCTGGGAGCGGTGTCACTTTTACCCTGGGCTTACTTTAATACATTCAGCTCTCCTCAGTCTGCAGCTTCTCACCATGCTGGTCTGTGACCAGCAGATGTGAGGTATCTTAACAAGTTATATTATTGATTTTTCCCCTAACCCTAACATAAACTTTAATGGCAGTTTTTACGGTTATGGGAGAAGATGCATCAGCTTGTGATGCACACAACACATTTGTTGCTGGTTTGACTCTTTCAACGGATTTGTTGAAGACAAATATAGAATATCACCAGATGTGTAGTTGTTAGTGAAATGAGTGGCCTAAATGAGCGAGTGTCATTACATTATGGAGCTGTTAGAGCTGCTTGTTTAACCTAACCCTTCCTGTCTGATTTTATGAGGAACCACTCCACAGGCCACTGACCAGCTCGCCTGCAGGAATATTGATCAGCTACAAGGCCATGTGTGGAAATTCACTTCCCACCTATAGTATACCCTCAATACACCCTCCAGTCTCATGACATTTATTGCTAAGCTCCCTGAGAAGATTAAATAGCTATGACGTAATCTGTAAACCGTGTTCCAGAACATAAAGACGATAATAAGTGTTATATCGAACTGACAGACCTCATGGGATCCTGGGGTGTTTGATGAGCATGCTTTCATACCATTCATCAGTTCCCCCCAGCATGAATGTAATTTTCCAGTCTCTTTAATAGGGCCCATGTTGCAGGTTGAGACTTTTTGACAGGAATGATAATGACTTTTTTGGATGCAGCTTAGGGATTTTGCCAACAGGCCCTCGGGGCAGGAGTTGAATCGCCTGCTACTGCCGTTTGATACTTTGATACTATAATATTAAAGCTGCAGGAGAGGTAGGGGGTAAGAAAGCATGACTTCTGACTTAGAGGAGACGAAATGCTGGCTTTACAAAGCCAATGCATGGGTTGGTCAATATTCAATTGATGTCGCAAGATCATTAAAATCAAACCAAACAAAGTTGAACATGCTAAGAAAAATAAGGTTACCTGACGTTTTAAACCCAAACTACAATCAACATAAAAAAGGCTATTTCACATTTTGATGGATAGATGTATGGAAAGATAGTCAGATTAAGGATGGAGTGACACCACCACTGTCATTACTGAAAAATACAAATTAATGAATAAAACAATCAAATAAAGTGCATAATAATAAATAATAGCGATCAAGTGGATGACGGTAATGAAAAGCTAAAAAATATTCTAAAACGCAGTCGGTCAGTGGCAGCACCAAAATCAAGCGTGTTGTGCGTAACATGTAGACACATGTTTTTTTGTTTATGGTTCAAATTATTGAAAGGAACTTTGTGCATCAAACTGAATACATTCTCATGATACACACTTTTACTGTAGGTTTTGTTTACAGCTGTATTCTGGTGAGTTTTAACTAGAAGAACGAATGAGGGAAATCCTTGTTCAATGCATATTTAGCGTGACCTCCTCTGGGAACAGCTTGTCGTGTTTGACAACAGTCTTACTTTGCAAATGATGAATGAATTATCATCTTTGCTGTCTTATTACAGGCAATGACGGCGAAACTAGCAAACATTTACGTGGCATCCTTAAAATCCTGTCCTTGGCTCACTAGCAACAGGAACTAAGGATGGAGATGCTGGTTGGGCTGTGCATAATGTCCACCGTGAAACAGCACAACATTGCACAACTTCTACTTGTGCAATGAAAATATGAAAATCTAACAGTAGATTTACTGAGAACATTTCTGCTTTTCATTTTGGAAAATTCCATTTATACTTCTGCATTGAGTCTATGCCGACAACGTAGGCTATGTGCTGTCGTGAGCGTTTATCCTTGTGCATTGATGCCTGCAGTCACACCACAAAATGCTAGTTGGAGGTGGGGTTTCTACTTCCCACTGAGTTTCTTCTTCTACTTTGGTGTAGGCTGCTAAAAAACAATGGCGACTAAAAGCGAGAAGATCTTGTTGGAGTCACAGCTGATCGATGTTGAACAATAGTTACGTTTAGTGAAACAGAAATGAGAGAAGGCGTTGGAGGAGATGGTATGTATGACCCTTGAGCCACACTGAACCAACCAGTCACAGTGTGTGTGCATCAGGCTACAGCGTAGGCTACGTCATAGGCTACAGCGTAGCTTTGACGAAAAAAGTATAGAGCAGACTTTAACAAATGAAAGCGGTTGACATATTTCCATTGACTACAGCTACGTCCATCTCACATGCTGTTGTATTGTTGCAGCAAGCTTTATAGTTTCCGAATATATACTGTTTGATTCAATTTCCATTGTGGTGGGGAATGAATATTGCAACCCCTTAAGGGCCACAGGGCTAATTTAGATCTATGGGAACTTGGAACCTTTAACCTTGGCACCATCAGTGTCACCCTGCTCAAGTGTAACCACCGACACAAGAGTTGGAATTATATATAAATATTCAAAACCTGTGACCTTCACAATGACATCTTAAAATAGTTACATCAAGTCAAGTCACTTTTATTTATATAGCCCAGTATGACAAATCACAAATCTACCTCAGGAAGTTTATAATCTGTATAGCAGATGACTCGTGCAACAACACACATCAAACACCAAGCATCTAAATGAACTTGTATCACAACATAAATGGCTGTGTAATCACTGTATGCTGCAATTATTCCCATCCAGATAACTCTCATCTCATACTACATCGCAGTCCAACCAGGGTAAAGAAAGCTCCGCTACAGCTCTGATCAGCTGTCTAACTCATATCACTCAAATCACAAAACTCACAGAGTTATTTGTCGGATAATAATAACAACAAACACAACAATATACATATGCAGTTACAACTGCTGACTTTTGCCGTTTTTGCTGTTTTCAGTCCAAAAACAGCTGTTTTCTGTGTGTGAAGCTGCCATTCAACCCGTTGGAGCCGCCATCTTGGTATTGCGTAATCCTTAAGGGGTGTGTTCACACTGAAAGCGAATCGTTGGGCAGCGTTTTGGGCAGCTTGTTTAAATACAAAGGCAAATGAGCTGTTTGACGCGAAATTCGCTGGTTCGTGCAAGTTCAAATTTTTGCGAAAGCCTGTCAGTGGTGAGATGTCCAAACGTCACTGCCGGCTTCGCAGCTTTTGTGTGCATCCAGTTCCACCGTTGTTGTTAGCATGGCTGCCACCGGAGTTCTGCTGGACTACTACTTCATATTTATATGAAAACTGGACAAAGCTGGACATTACTTGGAAAAGAAAGCAAGGAAGTTGAACAAACTGGTAAGTTCAGAAAATGTGTGTCTGTAACTTTATTCCAGCTATCGTTGTACTTTACTGTGAACAGGTTAGCATAGCATAGCCCTGATCAATCCGAACTCCATTCAGAAAACAAAGCATGATTTCATATGTCTAACAAAACAGCATCATGTTGTATTTATTTTGGCATCAGTTTGATCCATTTATTGCAATTAAAACACAGCAAAAGGTTTACTTTGGGTTTTTATAGCTGTAGTATCCGCAGGCTGTGTTTATTCGCTTAAAACGCTTTGTGTGCGAACACTCCAAATGTCCAGTGGTCAAACTCACACAAGTAAAGAAAAGCGAATATTAAATTCACTTTCAGTGTGAACACACCTTTGGGTTTTGTTTCTCTCGTCAACATGAAGGAGAGAAGAAGTGTTGCTTTGGAAGAGTCTTTATCATCATCTAACGACTGACCCGTTGTAGCTACATAAACATACAATATATCAAATGATTTGTATAAAGAGAAAGAGCCTACTTTCAGCCCTATAGGAGGTTCTGTTCTCAAGTTGAGGGCCTGTAAAGCATGGGAGTGCTTTCGGTCATAGAAATGTTGATGAATGTTAACTGTTTTTATCAATATTTGAATGTTGTGGCAGCTGTATGTTACTTGGAACATGTTTGTATGGACAGAAATAGTGTTTTTGAAGAAAACCGATAAAAGTGAACAGTAAATATAGCCAAAACATGGACATTTGCCTGGTATAGTTTTGAAAAATTGTGTATACTCCTGTATAATAGTTTCTTTTCATCAAATTTACAGTTGTAGTTGTATTCCAGGTGTTCCAAGATATTCTGTTGCATTATAACAAGTTGGATTATGGTTTTGATGGTGATATTAATATTAAAATATACATTTTATACCAGGCAAGGATGAAAATATAATTTCCTTTATTGTATCTCCATTTAATCTTTAGTAGAAAAATAAGGTTCATATACATTGGATTCATATTCCTTAGCTTCTGACCTATCAAAGGAGACCAGAATTATGGTATTATATAATGGTTGAGGAGTTATTCCTGGAAATAAGTGTCTGTTTCCAGGAGGGGAGCAAAACAGGAGGGATTGCTCTTCAAACAGGAAATAGATGTCACGTTTACAGAACCAACAACCATAATGAAATGAAATTATAAAGAGAGTGTAAACATGTAAAAATATGGATCCAGGAGGATGTTGACCAACTTCAGGTGTCGCCAAACTAAATAAGGTGTGTGTGGGTGTGTGTGTGAGCCATTGGAAGATTACTGTATCAGTTTATTGATGTCCTATCATAAGAAAAGAAAGCGGTGCAGTCATTTTGGATATGATCAATACCAGCAATTTGTTTAATTACATATTTATTGGAGCATGTGTTAATATTACAGCGTTTATCTATGGGAAACCTTTATAACCTTTAAATTTATATGAATGGTGACACTCAAAATCTCATTCAAAATAGAGGTTGAACAGTCATGTGACCCGTTTGTGTGTGCAGTTATGTGTGTTTGAATGTGTGCGCGTGTGTGTGTGTGTGTGTGTGTGTTTACTACATATTGTCATGGTGAAAATGTCACATTAGGTGTCGGGTCAGCAGTAATGGCAGTAAAGCAGAAATGGCAGCTAACGAGAAACAATGCAGCTTTTTATTGAGGAAGCTGTCTTTCAGTGTTACGTCTTGTTTTGCTCACACACATTTGACACAATACACACAAACACGCACACACTATACTACTTTTTTGTAAATATACAGTACAAATTAATGTCCAAAGCCTCACTGAGGAGCTGACGTTAGGGGCCGTCACAAACGTGTACGCTACTGGGTCAATAGGTCAATACTGGTCTACTTTTAAAATTATTTTTGAAGACAAGGTTTAAATTCAAATCACATTTTATTATTATATTAATCCAGGTACTTGGTTAAACTACTTATTATATTATTGTGTTGGAAGTAAAACATATAAATATTTTTATGCAGAGAATAAATGGCAGAAAATTATTATGATTTTGATCAGTTTTCCAATATATGCCGTGTCCACAGTACAATTACTGAAACAAAGAGATACAGATACAGAGAGTAGTTTGCGTTCACCATTACCATACAGCATTATTGAAATCCCTACAGAGAGAGACCTTTCTAAAGAGTACCTTTTTGTTTAACTGGAAACCATCGCTATATCGCTCTCGTCAAAGCCACCAGAGTCCATTGATTAAAACAGTAATTTTACCTCTCTGGTCTACTGCTGCCTCCATTGGTTTGTTTGTTTGATATTGTATGTTATTGTTGTTTTTCAAACATCAACCCTTAAAAACAACACAAATACACAAACAAACCAAACAACTGAGGCAGGGGTAGAACAGCAGCTCCCGTGTCCTGCAAGGTAAAAATACTGTTATTATAAATATAGTGGTAAGTGGCTTTGATGAGAGTTAGCAATGGTTTCCGGTTAAACAAAAAGGATCTTACTCTTTTAAAAAATGGTCTGTCTTTCCATAATGTTAGACACTTGTAATAACATTCTGAGCCTGTAAGCAGAAAAACAAGCACTTTAGTGAAAGTACTTTGTTGGGGCGCAGCTGCCCGCAAGGATTATGTTGAAAATGTCCTCATCAGTCACAAACTATCGAAGTTACCCTTAATACCCTTAAGTAATTGTCAAGCAAGCCAGCTAGCATGGAAAGCTATTGTGGCTGACAAGCAATAACATGTTCCCAGCTGGTTAGTGTCTTTATTTGCCAACAAGCCCTGTGAGCAGTCACTTTGTCCACAAGAGTCTTGCAACATCTATTACGGGGTGGGATGGCGCAATGGTTAAGATGCCCGCCTTTGGTGTGAGAGACCTGGGTTCAATCCCCACTGTGTCCCTGAGTAAGACACTTAACCCCTCATTGCTCCAGAGGCGTGCGACCTCTGACATATATAGCAATTGTAAGTCACGTCAGATAAATGTAAATCTATTTTACGAGGATGCCTGGTGTTTCCAGGACTGTAAAACACAATGAAAATTTCATGGAACTCTAAAACCAAAGGAATAAATGGAAGGTAGCTCTTGACTGATGACCCTGTCTTTTGCATCTCACTTCTTTCCTTCCTCACTGTCACAGTTGGAAACAGAGCGAGGTCGACATAGCATGTATGCAAACATTCACTGAACAATGTGTGTTCTTCATCATTTGAGCTTTCAGGAGCATCGGCTGCTGTTTCTCGTCACCTCGTACTTGCTGTGTCCTGCTGATCTGTCATCAGCTGAAATAACGTGGGTTTGCAACCACTACTTTAAAGCCATGACTTCACTTGCACGAATACAGTAATTCACAAGCATCTGAAAAAAAACAGGTGCACATAAGAATTTAAAGCACCTGCCTCTGTCTCCAAGATCACCATCTAAATCTGTGATCCATTACAAAAATTATATTAAATATCACATTTGAAGTTGCATTCAGAGATTTCTGCAGAAAGAAGGAGAAAGGAAGTTAATCCAGATCGGTCTCACCTCACTGAGCAGGGTTGATTCCTGGGTAAAGTAAGCCTCTGCACACTGTGGTGTTTCATTAGCAGCTATGTGAGAAGAATGCCCCTGCAGAATATGAGACGTCTTTCGTGGCCTCGGGTGCGGCCCTGCTGAAAGGGACGATAACAAAGCAACAGCGCACAGCTATTATTAAAAATTCCCCTTTCAGTGGGGACTTGTGGCAGATTGGGATGAACACCAGGACAACGTTCGGAGGCCTTGTTTCTTTTCAGAGATGTTGCTCCAGAAAGGTATCATCTAAGAGTGATATTGAAGGATCAAGGACAGCTCAGGGTTAGAGAGGAGCTTCAGCTGAGGTGTGGAAACAGTGTTAGTATTGGATGGACTTCAACATGGCAAATGGCCCTTGTTCAGGTTTGTCAGTGCTTATTTGAGTGAAAAGGATTCATTCAGAGGCTGAACAAATGTTCAAAATGCCTAAAAAATGATCAATTTAGAAGTTGTGAATTCTGACTTGTCTGGTGGAAGTGTTGTTGTGCTGAATGTGCTCAGCATCTGGCTCACTCTTGCTTTCAGTATATTAGAAGTGTTTATAATTTAATTTGTTTTGCTAACATTCACTTTTTACATGTTTTATGTACAATCTTTTGACTTCCTCCATCATCACTGATCAGTATAGCCGATGTCAAGGCACAGCTTCTCTCACTTACTTGCCTGATGATGTTATCAGCAGCTCATCATAGTATTTATGAACCGTGATCGCATTTCCCGTTTATTCCTTGTCTGACAACAGAAACAGAAATATTAGTATATATACATATATCTATATATACTACTATATATAGATATACACTCACCTAAAGGATTATTAGGAACACCATACTAATACTGTGTTTGACCCCCTTTTGCCTTCAGAACTGCCTTAATTCTACGTGGCATTGATTCAACAAGGTGCTGAAAGCATTCTTTAGAAATGTTGGCCCATATTGATAGGATAGCATCTTGCAGTTGAGGGAGATTTGTGGGTGGCACGAAGCTTCCGTCCCACCACATCCCAAAGATGCGATATTGGGTTGAGATCTGGTGACTGTGGGCACCATTTTAGTACAGTGAACTCATTGTCATGTTCAAGAAACCAATTTGAAATGATTCGAGCTTTGTGACATGGTGCATTAT
>JAPMOB010217418.1:0-26663 GCA_029875015.1 Lepomis gibbosus | reverse complement strand
TCCTCCTTCTTCTCCTCCTTCTTGGGCTCTTCTTTCTTCTTGTCATCCTTCTTCTCCTCCTTCTTGCCATCGTCCTTCTTCTTGTCATCCTTCTTCTTGTCATCCTTCTTCTTGTCCTCTTTCTTGTCCTCTTTCTTGGCCTCCTCCTTCTTCTCCTCCTCGGGCATTGGCTCTGTGGTGAGGATCACTTTGCCGATGTTGTTCCTCTCCTGCATCTTTCTCATGGCATCGCCCACCTGAAGAAGAGATGCGAGTACAAAAACCGTTACATATGGCAAGATCAAAGAGTGAAGGGTGAAAGGAGGGTAGAAACGATTTTAAATACACCTGCCATTGAGAAAAATATATTGAGGGTATGCGGTAGTAGTAGTAGCTACTTTCTCCTTCACCGACACACATCTCCAGCAATACAAGCCTCCTCACATTCTGTGCCTTTAATCTTTGTCTCTGTTTTGATACCAAAGACTAGAAACAAATTTTACAGGACTGCGCTTCTCCAATATCACTTTAATATGCAGTATATGAGAAACTACATTTGTTAGATGAGACTTTAATAATCTTTGAGGGGAAAATAAAATTGTTGAAGCAGCAAAATGCAAAGAAACAAAGGATAACAAAGATAAAATAAATGACGAAAATAACATACTGTAAACAGATACATTTACTATTAGAATTTAAGTATAAAGATAATGAAATGTTTAGTAGGTGAAAGAAACACACATGAAGCAGAACATTTTTGTTTTCATGCATCATTTTATCTAATATCCCAATGCTATGGAACAACACATTTACCTTAATAAGAAAATTTTTATAATTTCTACATAAAAAGTGTTCGTCTTTGTGTATTTTAAGTTAAGCCCATTAAAATGAGGGGGGATGAGGCAGATTGCCTGTAGCATAAATGATGAATAGTGTAAGGTCAAATCTGAGACCTTGGTTCCATCCTTATCTTGTTCGGGTGTAAATTCTAGTAAGTGCTTGACTTTAATCTAACCAAAACTATTATGTCATAATTTTTGTAAAATGAAGTTGTGATGTTTTATTTTCATTCTATTCATTTTCATTGTAATCACTTATTTTCCACTGATGATAGAGAGCTCTGCAGGTAATTAAATCAATAAACCATGGCTATCTGACAGTGTTATGTTTCATTATAAAAAGACAGGTTCACATTTTTTTAAGTATGCCACAAAGTAACACTCACAAACCCGCATAACAGAAAAAGGGTTTTTGTTTGTTGAATGTTGTACCTCCTCATCATACTACCCGTAAAGAGATCCTTTCCTAATGTGATTTTGGTGTTTTGGGACATAATATCCATAGTCCTCATTCTATGCAAAAATGCATTATAAAGTTTAGCCTAAGATAACATGAGGCTTCAGCCATCTTCCAAAATAACAGAATTTTAGTACACAGTTCCCTCTTTGTGTTATTATCTCTCCATTGCAGACCAGTGAGGAAACAATGTCCAGGAAAACAAAGAGGGGATTTTGCACTAAAAGTTTCAAATATTTGTGTAAATCAAACTAAAGCATCATTAGTCTCAGCTAAACTTTATAAGCACAGGAGGAACAATTAGAGCGACCAAAAAATTTTGGACATATGGGCATGTGAGTGTTGTTTTAAGATTTTAAAAATGTGAATGTCTCCATTGGGTTAAAGCAACATTATGTAGTAATTTTATCTTAAAGTAACAGCTTCAGAAACCTGACTTGTAATAGGGTGTCATCTCTGTCATTGCCACTCCGGGCGGGGGCACTGGTTATTGGCATTATGTAACATTTAATGATAGTGATTGATGTAATAATTAACGGCACAAACACAACTCTTCATCAAACAAGCTATAAGAAGAAGCTAGCTCGGTATTCTCAGTGTGGATATCATGGCAGAGGCTACTAAGAGACCAAAGAAGACGTTGTTGGAGGAAGCGAGAAAGAGAAAAAGAGAGAGTGAGCTAGCAAGAGACCAGAAAGGAGTAAATATCGGACTGGCTTTTACTTGTTGGTGTGAGCTAAAAGAACTGAAATGATGCAAGACAGATGCTGAGCTGGCCTCTTGCTGTTGGACTAGTAAGTAATAACTTATTAGCTGGCTTGGTTGTGTTTGCTTATGTTTGCCTGTGTTAGCAAAGTTGCCAACTCGAGCAAAATCAGCCAGAGGTTTGAAACCTCTGCTAAAAGCTATAAATCTCAAGTTGATGTTAGCAAATTTACCAGATATCACACTTAGACATCGGTGCCATTACTGTAAGTTTTCTTGTGTCGGTTGCTTTCTAGCTTTTTTGGGTCTACTGCCATCCAACTTTCAAGCAACATTATGCTGCCATTGGTAGAGAGCAGTGCCGGTCGAGCGGGAGCCAGGTGAGAAGCAAACGACAACTAGGCTCGGCAGCCTCTATGGACATTATATTAGCTAATGGCAGAGCCAAAGAGACTGAAAAGGACGTTGACGGAGGAAGCTCAGAAGAGAAAAAGAGAGAGACCAAGCAAGAGGCCTCATAAAATTACAGGCTGCAAGACAGATGCCGAGCTGGCCGTCTTTCTGTTAGACTAGTAAGTAATATTGCTACGTCTTGTGTTGTCACACTTGCTTGATGTTTGACTGTGTTAGCAAAATATGTAGACTAGCTAGTTTTTTGAAGTCATGTAATTATAACAAATGCATGTGTACAGCTGTTACACTCTGAAACGGTAAGGGTGATAAATCACACAGATCTTACGTAATGTTGATAAGAGTGGTAAATTTAGAAGTAGTTAATCTATTGCTGATTATGGAAGATTTTTGTACATAGCCTTTATTTAGTCTGTCAAACTAAAACACGCTTTCATTGTAACATAAAAGCTCAGTTTAATGGAGCTAATAAATCATGTTACTTTTAGGGACAGACAGCCAAAACCCCCTCCATTGATGGATCGACCAACTTGACCCCACAGACTATCAGTTATAACGATGATAGCCACATAACCCCACCAAGCTTTGTCCACTGTCTTGTTCCTGCCTCCATCGCTTCCCCCACCCGCCCCCCCTCTTCCGATCCCTCTCTTCGTGCAAAGCAGGCAAGACCACCTAACGACAAATGCCACAGCAACAGGGCCATCTCCTAGCAACGTAAAGCCCGGCTGAAACGTGGCCCTGACGACTCAGACACATGGAAAAGAGGGAGAGAGTGTGGGAGTTCAGGGGGTGGTGGGGGAGCAACTGGTGTCCTTCAGATGAGGAACACTCCTCTCTGAAACTGAAAGGGAGGGAGGGGCGAGTCCGGGAATTATAAGAATCATCTTCAATGTGAATGAAAGTCACAGTGAGAGCGGCCGAGGCTCTTTTGACGACTCCACCCACTTCCACCCTTCACTCTCTGAGATCTGTCAACCTCTTTGGCTCCCGGGCATCTCGGACTGGAGTGTGCTATTTGCGGCTACAGACATGGCCATTATCCTCTGGGTATGCAGATGTAGATATTAATCCAAAGAAACCACAGGAGGGAGGGGTAATGCTTATTTTTGAACATTGCTCAAACATGGTCGTTGATTATCGGACAAAGAAAGTGACAATGGATGGCTGTGATGGATAGGGTCAGGGCGTGGCATTTGTAGTCAGCTCGTAACAATTGATCATTTATCAGATGAGCTATCGCCCAACAGCTTTGTGTTTCTGATGCTGCTACGAGCATCAGTGTTTGCAGACATACCCTTTACACGCCCGATCGCTTCCAGACAGACTGAGATATACCTTCTTCTCTCCTCTGTTTTTCCACGCTCCTTTCATGTCTCTTTCTCATACATCAGTGCCCCTCCCTGAGACAGACGCACGCACTGACTAAAGGATGTCACCATAGCAACAAGAGAGAAAAAGCAAAAAAAAGACACTGTGAGGAGGGAGAAGGAGAGAATACAGCGAGATGGAGAGAGACAGAGAGGGAGTCAATAACCTAAAGACAGAGCGAAAGAGAAAGAGTCTGATATAAAGAGCAGACAGATGGAGAGGCAGAGAAAGGGCGTCAGATGGCGGAGAAAGACAGCGGGTGTTTCTCTCTGGCCACAGTCACACAGGCCAAAATACTGACCAGCTTCGACTTTGACAACAGAAGATGTCAGCCTCTGACTCCCTCTTTCTCTCAGTGTTTTTCACACTCTCTATTCATATCTGTTAGCAGTGTTAATTTTGTCAGCAACAATCTGACTCTGTCTGGCTGAGTGAGTTATGACAGAGACACAGGGGTTCTTGTGGACAAACTTCGCCTGTTGAATGTTGAGCCTTGTTGAATCTGAGCCACACCCAGCTCCTGCCGATGCCACTGCAAAACTCGCACACACAAATCCACCTAGCATTCGCATGAATTCTGGGTGACGGGGTTGTAAGCACTTGGTGTAAAAATGGATGTAATTCAGGTGTAAATGAATCATTTGGACATTTGGACTAAGGATTTTAGTCATGTTAAAAACTGGGTGTAAATGGATGTGAAATCCACATACAAAGGCAGATTAATGGACATACATCGTTGTGTATGGATTCAACCTAGGAAACATAGAAGAAAACAGCAGTTTAAATAGACACATACAGGTCAAAGAAATGTCTAGATAAAGATACATATGACACCGTTTGTTTTTAATAGGAAACAGAAGTCTCACTCAAGGACAATTCTCGCTCTGAAATCCGTGAGAGGTGAGAAGAAATGCCGGTGGAAACGAAGGAGTTTGTTGTGTACATAGAGAAACTGCTAGCAAGACTTTTTTACTCCGTTACTCCAACATAACAAATTCCTCTCAACAACAACTCTGACTCGCTTTTCTACCGTCGTCTTCCTGCAACAACTCACCTCTCGCTGGTTTTCAGAGATCACGCATATGGATCCTTTCCATGATGTCGTTAGACACCTCTAACAGTCAGAGCCTGTCAGTGGCTAGCACTATTGTGGAAATAATTTTAACGGGCTAAAATTATGTTTTAAGGAAAATGTTCATCCACTGCAGCCCATTCGCGGCTGCCAGCTGAAGCCATCTACTGCACAAATTCCAAAACCTTTTGAACCTACTTATCATTTTGACACTAATTTACGTGACGATAGGGCCAAGGTTTAAAAAATAATGAAATTATTGTTTAAATTTACATCTTCAAATTGATTTTTCAAATTCTGTAAATAGCTTCACTAGTGCAGTCCCGCACACTGATTTGCAACACTGACATCAATAATACAATCAGTGATATTAAAAGGATCACTACCTTGGTAAAACTATAAAGCAAAATATGATTTCATTGTATTTACCATCATATCTCACAAAACTACTTAAATATAAATAATAATATATAATATATTATAAATAATATTATGAGATAATGTGATAATCACTGTTTTCAGGGCAAATGAAGAATGTAATCAATCCACACACAATCGACATACAAGAAACATGTTAATTCCAGTGTACAGTTAGACACAAACCTGCTCGAGGTGCCAAGTGGAGTCGATGCGGGGCTTGATCTTGCCCTCTTTGTAGAGATTCAGGATGGAGTTCATAGCCTGGCTGATGAGCTCCATCTCCCCGTCCAGGTAGCCCAGGTGAAAGCCGCACACCGACTTGTTACCCTGGATCAGGCTGAGCGTGTGGATGGAGAACTGATGGTACCAGTTCTTGGCCACGGCGAGCAGGTTCTTCTTCTGACCCGCCAGCATGTTAGCAGAACCTGACAGAGAAGGAGGGAGATAAAGTCTATGAAAGAGTGTGCGTGTGTATGTTTTATTTAGAGGACCGGTTTATTCTCTTTCAAATGATCTGCTCCCCCACTCCTACTTACTCCCTTATCCTCTTTTGCTCTGACCGTACCCATCAACCTCAATTTTTCTCTTTTAGTTGTGAAACAATCACTTGAATATTGAACTTACATGAATCAGGAAAAAACATTCACTGGCTGGAAAACACAAGAAATCTGAAAACATGATCTTGGGCTTTGGTGATGTCTCATCATTGCAAATAAAATGATTTTTATATTTGAAAAAGTTTTTTGCAATTATTGATTATTGAAAAAATCCTTATTAATTATTTATCATCGTGTCAAATCAACATTAAGTCCTGTCAGATGCTTCTATTTGTTAATTATGTTTTTTTTTTATCTTCGATCCGCCTCTCTTTTGCTATACCCTCACACCCTCACCCACACCTTTGACCATTTAAAAAACCTCTTTAGCACTTCAGCTCTCACTTTCACCACATCCCCTTTCTAACCCGTCCTTCTATGAGGCATAGTTCACACAGCCTCCTATGGTCTCACTGTCTCTCTCTCTCTCTCTCTCTCGGGGGAAACAGGGGATACAAAGCAAGCTCTGAGAGAAGAGAGGGACCCAGCCTGCTACATTCAGACACATTCCAGGTTTCGTGTGGATAGAACGCCCATTGTTCCGCCATGCATACTTCTGATAAGCTGGAAGAGGAGCAGCCAGCACGGAGGGACCGGGAGGGTGGGGCAAGGCTGGCGGGGGGGGTTCTCTAGGGTTGATAGAGGGTGAATGGATGAGGGTGGGGGGCACCATGCTGGGTACTGGTTTTTGTGTGGCATGCAAAGGCAAGGCCCTGTTCTCCATGGATGCCGACCCCGCCCACTGTTGCATGCATGCTGGTTCCAGATTGGCATTGTAACAGAGCAAGCGTAAAGGCCTCCCACGGATGATACACAGCACAGTGAGGACATGGACCTCTACAGAGAGGTCACACTGCCCACCAGGAAGCAGCTTTATTCTGTGGCAAGTGTTGAAACCCTTTTTCATGTACTGTATTCATTTGCTTAAAGCTAGAGAAGGTAACGTTGGCGAAACTAGCAAGAGACAGCTTGACCTGCAACAGCCACATATACCGGATAAAAAAAAATTCCGAGCATTTGATTTATAGATTGCTGTCAGGGTGTAAAGATAGTTTCAACAAATAACAAATGCTTGTGAAACACATTACGTCCCCTAGCTTTAACAAGGATAATCCAGGCTCTCTGGGAGGTTTTTGATTTCTTTTTTGATATTTTGCATGAAGTAGATTAATATTTAGGGAAAAATTCCATTTAGTGAACTTAAACAGAATAATAATATTTCTAATGAGTTTCAGTAAGAGTAAAAACAAGTTTAGGAATATGCTGTTCATGGGAATTCCCGTCAGCTGGTGCAGGTAGCTAGCCATGCAGTTAACCTATATGTAACCTCTGGGCTTCCTACCATGCTGTGTAGCACTGCCAACAAGCTTAATAACAAAATATGTTTGGTTTTGGACATTACATAAGAAGTTCTGGTAAATTTAAAAATGAAAAACACTGGAGAAGCTTGGTTGGAGAGGAGATTGAGGCTTCATGTTTATTTGACTTAACGCTCATAAAAGTGGTTTTGAATCAGATTATTATAAAAGTGATTGGTAAAAAGGTGGGTTATCTTCCAGATTTACCATTTTAACCAAATCTGTTTGTGTTAACTCTTTCCTATCCCTTCCTCACTAGCTCCTGGAGGATCACGGAGGATTCATATAAAGCTTCTCCAAACTTGACTCCAAACTAGATATTTTTAACTACTTACCATAGGTGATAAGTTTTCCCATAGGCTTCAGCAGGTTGTAGGCCTTGTGGGTGTCTGATCCTCCAAGAGAGTCCAGTATTATGTCCAGCCCTGGAGCACAAAAGAGAAGAAAGGGACAGTTATCACTGGTGTGTATTCAGTGAGAGCAGCCTGCCAAGTCTCCTCAGCAGCCCCCTCCGCATGGCAGAGTTCACTAGGAGTAGCGAATGTAGCCAAGTTGTGCCATGTTTACACGAAGAGGAACCCATACATATGCCAATAGAGGAGAGGAGGAGAGTGGGGTGAGATCCTGCTTGTTTTATGCTTTCTCATTCTTGTCACTGATAAGACAAGAGGAATAAAATGTCTCTGTGTTGTTGTCCATTTCATTCCTAGGTGGAGAGGATAAAAAATTAACATCTAAACAGATGGTAAAGCATGGCAACCTAACTATGAAGGTTTCTCTGTGGCTTATTAATGTGGCCATGTAGACTCAGCCTTAATGATGTTCCTTTGTGCCAGAGGGAACTCCTCAAATTGGGCTACCCCTCCTTGCTCCGCTAAACCCTGATTCTATTGACCGTGGGAGGCTCACAGCAGGACTCTGCCTTGACCATAGCACAGATGAATTGACAAAGATCCAAAGACAGAGGGAAAGGTAGCGAGCAGGGCTTCACATTGATCCAGCCTTCTAATTAGATACATTCTGTCCAAAGTGTCAGTTCTTGCTGTCTTCCTATCTGTCTCTGTAATGTCTATCTGTCTCACGCCATGCTACAAAGAACAGAGACTGGCTGGAGAGGGGACTATGAAATGAGCTTCCAGCATAATAACAGTCTCCATCCTGCTGCTAGGAACACAGCGGCATGCAAAAGAAAAAAAACAGGAACTGGACGTCATTTTGCTGAAAAGCAGCATTTTGTGTGCACCTCTTAGCGAGGCCATGTCTACATAAAACTATTTGGATGCATTATTGATAGGGATGAAAATCCCTCACTGCTTAGTGAAAAATGACTCCCTACATGCAGTCAGTCTAGTGTACATGGCAGCCACCTCTGCTGAGAATTGTGTCATGAGAAAAAAAGTGTATGAAACTGTATCATCTCACTCTCTGCAGTTTGTTCAACACTGAGCAACAAATTCTGCAGTCAGACAGTATTGCTTTGTGCCAGTGGGAATATATCGATCTGAACTATTTGCTTTATGAAACAACCCCAGTGATAAACATGCATAAACCTTGATTAAAAATAGCTTTCAGTGGATCATTTGTTTAACGTTATTCCCAATCCCTGCACAAACCAACTCTAATTTTAAAGCACTTATCCCAGTGCAGATGGCCAAATTTCTCACCTTTCGGACTGATCTTGCGAACTTCCTCCACATAGTCCTTGGTGCGATAGTCGATGGGATGTGTGACTCCGCCCTCGCTGATAGTCTCGTGTTTGCTGGCTGATGCTGTGCCGAACACAGTCACATCCTTCACTGTCTTGCACAGCTGAGTGGCAGCGATGCCCACACCACCTGAAGGAAGATGGGCAGAGTTAATAAATAGTTTTGATTTTGTGAAAAAATACGTATTTCAGGAAATGACCTGTGATGGACTCTACTGGAAAGACCACTGACAAAGATTCAAGTTTAACTCTGTATGGTTGTTGAAGGAAACACCTAAATGAAACTCAGCTGAACAGAACAGTTGCTGAAGGCACACAAGAATTCCCAATCCACACGTATTTTCTATGGCAGGTAAATGTGATTTGCATTATTGCCCCAAACAAGCCACTCAATAACAGTGTGGATGTGTTTTGCTCAAGGGTATGTAAAAAACGCATTAAACACAATCACATTACCCTGTCTGGCCTGGGGAAAATAGACACTCACACACACAGTGACGCTTCTTATTTTTTGGTTCCCTTATTCAACACAATCTGTCTTAAGTTCCACAGGACAAAAATGTAGCTGAGGTATCTGTTTGTAAGGAAAGGAGAGCCGGATGACATTCTATTGCAAATTACATAAACACAGCTCCAGCTGAAAAATAAAATGTGCTACTTTGTCCAAGATAACTTTAAAAGACAAAGTGCTGTGAGACTGTGTGCTTTGGTAGATGTTTCTGATATCTGTTTGTGTTCACTATATTTGAAAGTGTGTACATAATTGTGGCAAATGCCTCAGCCAATGTTTGCTAAGGCAGCCAGAGCAAGAAGTAATAGGTTACTGATAAACAGTGGCTTGTTTGCAATGGAGGCTGACTTGAGGACATGAACTGAAAGGCATCCATAAAGGTCATCTATGCCTGACCAAGTAAAGAGCGTGTCTTATCTGATAACAGAGAATAAAGCAACACAAAGCAACACATGCATTTACATCCATTTTTAATGATGGACTGGTTTGGATTAAATGAATGATGAAATTGGGATTTGCTTACTTACATAGGCAACCAAACCCAAACATTTAATATGCACACCCTGTAAGATAATCAGAAAGGCAGGAAGCAGGCACATGCGCGAGAAGGCTTATGCACATTTGATTAGTTGTGCAAAAGTGACCAAAGAGGAAGCTTTTTTTAATCTAGTACATTTGTGATTATATCATGTAAAATCAATAAACATGCTTCTTTCTTAATCCTTATAATCTGAGAAAACACACACAATTTGGTGTTAAATGGTGCATGTAGCTAAAGATGTAGGAGAATGTTCCCAAACCATAAAGGTACACTTACTCCTGCAGTTTATCTGGTTTATATCTTCTATAGTCTGTTTTGCATACTCAATGTAACAGGACCAGTAATTATAGAGTTTTTTAATTAGTTAATTTATTTTATGATATTTGTTTGTATATCTTTCAAATATCTGAATGTCAGAATTATGGTTTATATCTTTTGTATGGGTACAACATGCACATGCATTAGATTACACTAATGCACATTTGGTTCGTTCATCTCAGTATAAAAATGATTCTGATCCAGTGAACCAGTCGAATAGCACAATTTCCTCAATGACATCCTGGAAGTTAGTCTCTGTGGCAGCACTATCGTATAAAAACAGCACTGACACAGGCCAAAAAATGAGATGTGGGGATAAGATTATTGCCAAAACAAATGATCCTGTTTATTAATTTCTGACCAGGAATAGGTCAGCATGACAATGAAAAAAAAATTAATTTAGGCAGCCTTTGTTACAGAAAAGGCAAGAAAAATTATTTGAATCCAACCCCTTCCCTCCCCATAATTTCAGCGTAAAGACCAAAAAACCCCACATCTCTGATCTGTGGCTCTCATCTGAGAGCGTATGTCCACGTGAGATGAATCGACTGCTCTGCATTACTATGATCACGCCTGCTGACACTGAAGGGAGAATGGATGAGAAAACAAAATCAAGGCTGTTGCTGTTGGATGTGAGTGTTGTTGCGGCTGCGTTATAACAGCACCATCTCTCCTTGTCCTCAGTGAGAAACCAAGTTTGTGTTGCCAAGGAAACCTTGGCCAAATTACCGGCAATGACTGAGCAAAGGGAGCCATTTTGTTTCATTGACTGCTATTCCTTTGGGCATATGAGAGATTCGCACATAAGACAGTTTGATGGCAATCACAAGTTTGTCATCAGTTTATATTTGACAAACTGGGTCATACCTTCCTCTAAGTCGCCACCAAACTTTGGAAAGCCAGCCGCATGTAAGTATGTGTCAAGGTTTTTCAGGACCCATTTATAGACAAATTAAAGGGCAGTGGAGTTGTGCTATACAGTGATATGTGATAAGAAATGTACCTATCATGTACTTATAGTTTTACACATTAAAGCATCTGTTTGCCTTGGACTCATGGGTTTTTACACAAGTACACGTGCATGTATGTGAGGCAGAATGGAAGATAAAAAAGTGAAACAATGTTGAATAAGCATTGTCTGGCTGGGGGTTAAGAGCTGTTTTTACTAAATAGCTCTTTCACATAGTAGCAGCCCTCACATACAGGTGTGAAAAAGTGTCCAACAGGATGATGCATCCATTAATCCCACGTACTTACAGCCAGGCACTCACATATTAATATTTAACTAACGCCGCTGTCATAAAAACAGTGGTTCCCCTTCTGTTTCTGCTTTATGTAGTCAGTGAGCAATGTGGAAAAAAGCTCATGCAAAAATCTGTCTTTATTCTTCTTATATTGCTTTCTATTTTTTTTTTTACTTCAAGTAACAAATAGCTACTTCCCAATCAGGCCTTAAAACAGTGGAAAACAAGCTTATTATATAATCAGATATTTTTCGGTCTTTATTCGTGTGAGTATAAATTTATTCCTGGTTAAAGAAATCTGCTGCCTAGGGAGGAAAAGAGGTACCTGTTTCTGAATCCCCTGAGAACAAACTCCTGATCAGCCGTCACAAGACTGCTGAGCCGTGCCAAGAACCCCTTACTGCTCCCCACCTCACTTCACAGATGCGCGCGCACACACACACACACACACATCCATACATATATACAAAGATCACAAAGGAGAGAGGAACAGGGCTGCGTCCTTGAACAGTCCTGAATGGCTGCTGGTAAGAGCTAATCTTCACAAATATGCACAGAGATTAAAAATATTAACCTTTCATTAACCCAGTGCTTCAGTTCCCATTGTGTCCTTGGTTTTCTGATTCAGTTTCTCTCTCTATATCTACTTCTACTAGACTAGAATCATCTCTCTTGGTAGGGACTGAGTGTGATTTAAGACCATCCACAAACACTTACCAATTGCTCAGGGAAGAGAAAGCAGCTTAAGCAAATTCTTGCAGCTAATTTCATTTGTTCTCCTCAAGATTCAATTGAATTGTTTACACTTGGAAATTAGGAAAGTCAAAAAGCGTCCACCTATCTATGTTGTTTCTCTCTCTGGAGAAACAGGATACACAGTAGGGTTTTGTCTTCCCCTGAATCCTTACATACTCGCATTTGGCACAAATTGCACTTGGCTTCCATAATATGACTGTTAGAAGCGAAGAGGAATTTTCCCCAAAACACAGTGGAATCCAGACTGACACTGAGGCCACTGTTATTGCTCCACACCCAGAGTTCAACAGCAGCGGTGGGTTGGGACATCCGAAATATTTTTCAGATTTATCAAAAAAATAATGAGATGGATACCATGTCTCCTTCGTCCTGATTAATACATCTCTCAATCTACTTTCAAGCTGCATGCTCACCAACAGCTCATGTTTCTTATCTAAATAAAAATGATCTCACATCATAGCATTTGTCAATTGTGTGAGGCAGGCTATAATCTCAGGTGTTAGTCGGGGGACGGATGGTGGCCATATGGCTACTGTCAACACCAGACAGTACTCTGAGCTCCGTGTTGTTTTCTTGTGTGAGTTCTTCTGCATTTATATCCACATTTCCTGAAGGACTCTCATCTTTCTTAACCTATCATTAGCTCGTGGTGGTAGTGGCTGACAAAGAATGTAATACAGACGCGGACCCAAGCATCTCTTTTTAAACTCGCTGTGGCTGTGTTACAACATCAACAAGCTGCACCAAATAAATGAACTTTTTATTGCTACTCTCTGCAGCTCCATAACAGAGTTCAGTCTTGTAATGGTGATAGGAGCTGTGGTTGGCTGTTTGAGAACATGTACTCTTATTTTACTGGTATTACTCTACATTATGTAACCTTTGTGTTTTTCTGGGATGACTGTAAGTGTGTGTATGTGTGCGCATACACACACTGTGGGCTTGAAGAGAAGTTTAATGTTTTTTCTCTGGTGGTGATTTTCTCTATGTGCAACATAGAGGAAGCTCATTTTTAGTTACTGTGTGAGTGAATAAAAAAAACATCCTTTGCTTCTGTGTGAAGGTGGTCCCTGTAATTTCCTGAGTAAGGATTCTCACACTGCTATCTAACACACACACACACACACACACACACACACACACACACAGCACTCAGAAATACACATAATAATGAATTTATGTTGGACACAAACATAAACCACTTTCTTTCCTCATTTTGCAAAATGAAACACAAGCTGGTGCACTCTCATCCTGTTATGCTGCAAATTCAAACACACACACACACACACACACACACACACACACACACAAACAGGTGTCCTGACACAGGTTTCACATACACCTGCGACTGAATGTAGTGGTTAGGGTGGGGGTGGGTGGATGGGGTCATTTGTCAACGGTTGCAGCGATGAGAGCGCAAGCGAGCGATGGGATTGGTGGGTTAGGTTGGAGGTTGCCCTGGTTTCCCTCTCCTATCAGTGCAGCTGATCTGCCGCTGGCGATGCCAGGCCTGGGGAACACAGAGACGGTTCAACCACGCAGCCCAGACTCCTGCTCGGTGGTCAGACTGAATTAGCATTCTCTAAACTAGGGTAAGACCTCCCGAGCAGACAGACCGGGAGGAAAGGAGAAAAAAACATTTTCAAGGCACATCAGACTTTAATCATGGTTCCCAGGAACAATGGGTCCATAAAATAGAGAGATGTAACTACACTTGAGCTAATGCTGAAATATCAAGGGACTTTGTTAGCTGGTATATAATGAATGAGAGCAATAATCTGGGAGGATAAGATACACAGAAATCTATATTTCTTTCCTTATAGCTTCTTGCAATCATCCAACCTCTCAAAACATTTTGGCTTCTCATCCTCAATCCCATCTGCAAACAGCTGTACACTGAGGGCTCATAAGCCTGAGGCCCTGCCTGCAGGTCTGACAGCAGTCATGAAGATCTACACCAGGATGGGGGTTCTCATTCAGCAAACCCAAGAGATCCAGCCACCTGTTCCACTTGCTTTAAGCCTTTACAGTACACTTATAACAACATTACACTTTTCTGAGATGCCTGTACAGAGTAATTTAAAGCCAGAAACTCACCTTCCTTGTCAAACACAGCTAAAAGAGTTACAAAGTAGTTTTGTTGTAGAAGTTAAAGTACTGTTAGCTTAGCATAGACAATGTTACATTACAATTGGAGCACTTCCAAAGCTTAAACATGTAGAATATTCTGCTTGTAGAAAAGAGGAGCTATTGCATGAGAAAATAGTATATAATATGTACATATATGATAAAAAGTTTAAAGTTTAAGCTTTTTTATCCAGGAGAGTGCCTTGTTTCGATGCTGAACACTGACCAATGAGGGTATCCTCTTTATTAAAAGAAAAAGTAACAGGAATTTACAACGGTAAAAATTACCTCCAGAACCAGCAGCCCAATGCAATAGATTCCCATTAAGAAGGATTTAACTCAGCTGTGACTGCTGTCCCCCATCCCTCTGGTATTACTCTACATTATGTAACCTTTGTGTTGTGTGTTGTGTAAGACAACTACATGTGTGTTGTCTTGCACACACGTAGATGGAAGCTTCTCACATCAAATGTTTCCATATTATCCTCAGTGTAACCTGGTGTAACCCGACCCTATACACAGATATTCCAGCGAGAAGCAGCTGCAAAGTATGGAAGCCACCATAATTGGCTGGTTGGAAAAATATAAAGTTTAATAACGGCCAGCTTAAACAAGGCTGAGAGGATGTGTGGAATCTAACACACAAACCTCAAACACACGGACGTTGAGCTTTATGAGAGAGGAGATTGATAACATATGCTATTTAGTAGACTGAAGCACCTTACAATGCTATTAGTGAGTACGTTTTTCAACAGTTTGGGAAGCTCCAGTTGGAATTAAACCACAAACTTTGGCAGCATTGGCGCCAAAATGTCACAAAGCCTTCACACGCAGGGGGAAGTGGCTGAGGCCATGGAGCAAAACCATCAGATAAACTGATGAAACAGGCTCCTGCAGCACCACTTAATTCATATTATGCATTCCACATCTGCAACACAATGCGTGACAGTTGACGTTGGCCTGCATTCACTGGAGAACTCATAAATAAAACAGAGGTGGACGTCATCATTGGAAGCAGCGGAGCCCCATATGTATGCAGGAATGTGTAGTGTGGGTGTGGTGACTGGTGGCTGGCCAGGGTTCATAAACATTATGACCAGTTCAGGGAGAGGTCAGAGGAAAGGCTGTTGGCTGGGCACAGTTGAAGACCAAGGAGATACATCCAAATGTCGCTGAACTTCCCCCCGCCCAAGCCCTCTGGGGAAAACAAAAGGGAAAACGTGCACACGTTCCCCGATGACGAGGAGTTGAGCATGGATATGGGGAGGTCACGCAGAGGGAGCGGAGGTTACGGAGGGCCGGAGGGGGAGGAGGATAACGGAGGATGCAGATGTGCAGTGCGGTGGAGAAGGGCGGCACGATGGGAGGAAATACAACAAGCTATTGTTTGAAGAGAGAGGACAGGAGAGAACCCACGAGAGAGGCAGCTGAGACACACACACACACATAAAGACATGACTGACTGATAGAGTCTAAGCACCAGTCAGGCGTTCTGCTCTGGTCACCTGATCGTGATGGGTAAAGGTCACCACACTTTTAAGTAAATTATGCTCTTTAATGAGAGCTCTTCAGTTGACGTGGCATTACCTGCAAACACATAACAATGGAGAAGCAAAAGGCAAGAGGATGCATACCCATCATTCCTCTATAAAGGCATACTTCACAGTTCAACAGGTTATTTGCTATATAGAGATGTCATTGTTCAGGTTTTGCATCAGCAAGTCACTGTTTTTTTCTACAACGACAATTGTTTTACATTTAACCCAAAACTCTATTATACTTAGTGTGAGTCTATGTTAGAGGAGAAGATTGATCGCATTCAGTTAGCTTAGCTTAAAGACTGGAATCAGTAGGAAACTGCTAGCCTGACTGTACAAAGGTAACAAAATCGCCTGCCAGCACCTCTAAAGCCCAGTAATTAATACTTTAATTTTATTTGTTTGATCTGTACAAAACAACGTCAAGTCATCATGTTACAGGGGGTTATGTGTCAGGCTATTTCTTGACCAGTACCTTCCTGGATTGCCTGTCAACTGGTCCTGGTCGGAATTTGGTACCTTTGTACAGAGGCAGGCTAGCTGTTTCACCCTGTTTTCAGTTGAAGATGAAAATATGAATAATATATGATGTATCATTAGGAAAAATAATGATCTGTTAAACTGCAAGTTTCAGGGGGTTTTGAGACAAAAAACGTACAAGTGTACATGTGTTTTAGTCAGTGGATTATGTCCTTATGAGAATAAACAGGTCAACCATGAGACAGATCAACTCAAGCATTTACTAGAAAGATGAAAAGATTTATGACAGCAGAAGAAGAAAATTGCTCCTCAAACACAGAGTCTATGGCAGCTGTGATAAGAAGCTGCTGATTAAATATGAGTCTTCAATAAAAACGACACTGGTTTAAATCATAATTACCAAACCATATACCCTGTAACTGAGCGTGTAAAACAAATCACTATCTGTCTTCTGTACCACTGCTACTCCTCGGATGTGCAAATAGGCCCAGTTAAACCCAATTAAAAGCTCACTATATTATCTTCGCACAACATTAACTGATCTAGCAACAATGCGGTAGCATGGAAGGCACACAAAACTAGTTCGATATATGACTTTATATGCAGTCATTAGTTGCAAAGTCTTGTGAGACAGAGGGGTCGCAGGTAAACATCACCTCATATTAAGCCAAAAAAAAAATGAAGAGCTGCAGGGCTAATATTGTCATTATCATTATTATCAATGAATTTGTTAATATTATTTCAGGTTGTTTGGTCTGTAAAATGTCAGAAAATACTGAAATAAATGTCCCTTACATTTTCCACAAGCCCAAGGTGATGTCTTCAAATTGCTTGCTTTGTTTGACCAACAGTGAAAAACCAAAGATATTTAAATTACAATGAGATAAAACCGAGAAAGCAGATAATCTTGACATTTTAAAAGCCAAAACTGGTGAATGTTTGGCATTTTTGCTTACTAAATGACTTAATTGATTTTTAAAATTACACATAATTGTAATGGTATATACATTTCTGCCGACTGACTGAAAGATCAAAAAGATTAATGAGCATTTTTAGCAATACATTGCTATGTTACAATATTAATAAAATAACTAGTTCCACTATGGAAATACATTTAACACGGAATATACCACCCTGTCTGACTTGAGAACCGACACACAGACAACACAATCTCTCTCTCCCTTTCTCTCTCTTTCTCTCTTGCTCTGGACCTGTCACAGCGGATACTTTTGATCTATCTCTCTAATCTGAGAACATTTTTTGACAGACACAGGAGTGGTGACCGCCCCACCTACACTCACCCTGTGAGCCATGCAACATTGCAGTGAGACAGTGTTCAGAAAGGGATGTGTTCATCTCTCACATTGGTAAAACACTTTTTTCACAAAATGTATTACAATCATGTGCACTGCTATAAGCAATCAAGCTTTAAAAGTCTCACTAGAGCAGTGTTGTAGATCATACAGTATATTAATGCTTTCCACATGCAAAGAATGACAGAGTGCAGTGAAGCAGACTGTTAAGCAAATGTTTTTGTCATAGCCTCAGTAATGTGCTTTTACAATCCTGATGTGCGGACAGCTGGAGAGCCAAGACTGGCAGCCTGCCTCGAGAAACCAGAGACGCCGCCTAGACCAAACCAGTGGGGAAAAGTGTCTTACACCACACATCCACAGCATTCCTCCTATAGCAAACATATTCTGCACAGAAAACCTCTGGCAAGATGTGTGTTCACAGGGATGAGTAACATCAGCTGGACGATATGATGAACGCAAACATTTGGGATTCCTCTGTGGACCACCAATCCCACAGCTATGAGTCTGTATAGTTTCCCCAAAGCTGTCATTCAGCTCTGGGGAAACTATACAGTTTAATAACAATCTTACATGTTAATTTTTAGGATTACTGTGTTAACACCAAGGGATGCATCCACCTGGTATGTCATTTTTTGTCTCCCAGAGAGAAAACAGAGTCAGGATTTATTATCTGCATATTTCTCTTTGTGATATACACCCACACAGTGTCCCGAATGCAGAGGGATGCCTTTCTGACTCCCTCTGCACAGAAAGACTGGGAACAAGAGGAAACGTGAGAGCACAGTACACCGGCAGATAGTGAGAGAGAAACGGAGAGAGGACAATATATTTTGGCTAATGCACTCGCATTCTCTCCAGCTGGCCTGATCATGTATACAGAGCAAAATCAAATGCTCTCAGGCTTGGTACATCACACCCCTAAACAGGTGCTTTTACTCCCTCAATCCCCATCTTTCTCCCACCCACTCACTCTGAACTCTGACCACACAGTCCAGGTGGCTGGTGTTCTAGTATTAGTGCAGTCCTATAGAGAGTGCAAAACACCGAGCCATATCTCATACCAATGAACAGACCTTCTCCAACAGCCATAATTCATATAGAAAGGCAATGCATAAACATGACATACGGAGAAGGAAGATGTTTGCTACTGTAAACATTCAAGGGTGGTTCCATAACCATTATAGAAGCTTTCTATCTTTGTGTTGAGTATCATGAGAGGATTTCAAAAATGATTCTCTATGTATTTACACAAAAGGCTGGTGGATAAAACTGAATTTATTTGTGTGGATGCTAACTACAGAGTAGAGTGCAATACTGGGCTGATACATACTGAGATGAAACTGATTAAATGTGGTTTTTAGTTGCAGGACGACAAAATAAATTTATATTGGAAAGTCACTGACAGTTGTGCAGAGATACTTGAGAGAGATGTTTGTTTTTGTTTGTGAGTGAATTATTATTCAATTTATAATGAATTCAACCATTACTAAAACAAAACACCTTTCATGGAGAGTGATGCAACCATTCCCTACCTCCTACCTAAGATTGACATAAAAAGAAGGGTGTTTTGACATAGAAGGGTTTATTTATGCCCTATGTGCATGTATGCTGTGTATCCTTCTCTCTATTTGTATTTGTCTCAGTACCTGCAGCAGCATGAACGAGGACGCTCTGGTTGGGCCGCAGGTTGCCGAAGTCAAACAGCATCATATAGGCAGTGATGTAATTCACAGGGAGGGCTGCTGCCTCCTCAAAGCTCATGCCTTCTGGGATGAGGAAGGTGTGGCTTGCTGGCACCACCGCCACCTCCTGCCACAGCCCAAAGCGGTTCAGCACCATCACCTTATCACCGACCTGGAAAAGAAGGCACAGGAAGACATTGGCTGAGAAGACGGTAACTCAAAGGGCTCTTTGTCTGTACCTATTTACAGCTGTATCCTAACCTAATACAGTGATTCTTAACCAGGGGTATTGTACCCCAGGGGCAACTTTACATTTGCTCTGGGGTACAAGGAAAGATAGTAGAGTAGGTCAAGAAATAATTTTTGAAAATTGAAAATTTTTTAAAAATTAAGACATAAGATTTTGATTAAAATGTCCACATATTGAATTATACAAACTGAGTGTATGAAAAAAGTTAGCATGTACGAAGAGAAGAGAACTTGTTAGCTAATGGTGATGGATAAATGGAAATAGTTATCTTAAAAATATATATAAATGGTTATCTAGTTAGCAAAAAGTAATGCATAAGTTGTTTTAAAAAGTAGCTTAAAATAAGATATATAGTTAAAATTGTTAGCTTAAATGGTTTGAATAGTGAGTGTAAAGTAAAAAAAGTAAACAGATAAATAGTTTAATCATCCAGCTTCTGCCACTCCATGTGGAAGTAATACAAGTGCAAACTTGAACATCCACAATTATATCCACTTTTATAGATTAATAGTTAAATTACAGATACTTTAAAATCAATTTTAAATGAAAACATTTGTAACATCGATGGGTGGTGTCAATAAAAGGGTAACTGAGTTCATCTGACAGGGCTGTGGGGTTACGTCTGACAAAACAGATTGGGAACTGTGCACCGGAAAAGTTTTGAGTGACTGTTTTGAAATTATCATTTACATGGACCATCTAACACAGAGGCTTACAAAGCCATATAAAGCTAAATCTTACAATTGTGTTTGTTTTAGGAAGAAGGAATCATATCTTCGCGTCAATACTATTATCTACAACAATGGCATTACAGCAATGTGGGCAAAATTGGAGTCTAACTTTTATTAAATTGAAGCTAAGTTCTGCAATATTTTAATTGATTAATTAAGTTCTTGAGTTTGAATAGGTTCCACTGGCAGTTCAGTACCCCAGGAGGTTTCCCTGCTAGAGCCTGAAGGAGTCTGTAGCATCCTGCCATCTGCAGCCTCATGGTTTCTTAGGCGCAGTACGAATGATGCGAGCCGTGCAGCAGGAATAGTATAATTGTGGTTTATTGTTTTGCTTACAACAATGACAGACATGCAAACATGCAGCCGCCTCGTCCACCAAACCTCAGAGAGTTTGCTCTTAAAGTGTGCAAGCAAACAACGAAAGTGATAAACCACAGTATGTGTAGTAACTATATTGACTTTATGGAGGAAAATAGTGAAGCAGCAGAGGAATCTGGGTTTTAAAAAAAAGGAAGAGGCTCTTTTTTTCTTTTTGGTTAACAGGTTAGATGCTTTGGGATGGGTGCCAAAATATGACAGCTGTTTTCCGATTTCTAATGCAGTGGCTTGCAGTGGTTAGCTCTTCGCATTCGGGCATGTAAAAGTGTGGTTTGTTTCCTTGCAAGCTTTTGACAGCCCTGTTTGTTAGAGAGATAAAGAAGAAAAGTATTCAGAGTTGATGAAAAACACAAAGGAAGTTCTGCTCTGAATTAACAAGCACTGCTAATATGCTTAATGTGTGGCTTCAACAGATCTTGTAAGACATTTAATCAGATTCTTTGTTGAAGTTTTACTATATTGGAAATGTCAGAATAGTTCTTTGTATGCTCTCAAACTATCGTTCTCAAAGCAGGATTCTCCGATTCACAACAGTCTCTTTCCAGAAGGACATGCCTGGATATAAACTTACCCCCGGCGCCCTCGCTAACCAATCAGGAGAGCCCACTCGAGGGACACAGGAAACAGAGACGACTGCAGCATTATAACTCTCTTCCTGTTTTCTTCCTCCCCCTTATCCACCTCTCTCAACATAGCTCTTCCTCCCAACCAGTTTCCATTCTCCTCACTTTTTCTCTTCCCTTCTTTCTCTTTCACTTCCTGACTCCTTTTCCTCTTACAACTTTAGAACATCTTCCTTCCCCTTCTCCAGTCCCTTGTGTCATCCTGTCTGTGTCTCAGTCTTGCCGCCTTCTTTGATGCTTTCCTTTCTCTCCCCATTGCTGCATCCTTCACTGTCTCATTCTGTCTTTACCATCCTCCTTTTTTCTTGCGAGGAGTGTCCCGTATCCCCCCTTCCTCATCAGTGCGACAGGACAATGGGGCCCATCTTCTCCCCTGGCCTCTCTCCACTCATCAGAGTCCATGCCAGATTCTTCCCCATGGCTGAGCATAAGACAAGCTCTCTCCTCCTGGGAACAAACTCTCTCCACCCGGGCCTCTCTAATGGTCTGGAGGGAGCCATGCGCCTCGCTGTCTATCCACTCCAATTAGAGATCTCCCTCTCTCTTTCTCTTTTCATACCCGAATCTTTCTGTCTGAGCCTGAGTCATTTAGATTATTTTCAAACTATACTTTCACTTTTTCACCATGGGCTACATCTCTTTCCTTCCCTTTGTTATTCACGCTGACTTGTTCTCTCCCATCTCCACCTCTCAGCTATTTTATTTACCTTTTTGAGTCGTCAAACTCATCAGCCTAGTTGGTTTAATTAGGGGTACAGTGTGGCACAAATCGATACACGGGGGAGTGCAGGCTTTTACAGGAAACACACACAAATATGACTCACACATCGCCTTCAAATGCTTCTGCAGCTATTCTTCTGCGCCTACATAAAGCATGTGAGTTACTGTCAAGGCCAAGAGAATGAGCCTTGTGACAGTTGTGTTTCAACATCTTCACACTGTGACACAGACACATACACTTGCGTTTCCTTTCTCAGCCTTCATGCCACTGCATCAAATGTACTCACAGCTGGGTTCAGGAGTGCGGGGGCGCTGAACAAAGACACTTCCAGTTAACTGTATATGAATGGACTTAATCAGATGGTGATTCAATTTTGGGGTATGCAGGCTTCCAAGTCAGCTGCTTGGTGACTTTGAGCTTTGTTGATCTCAGCAAAAAATTATCAGAGAAAAAAAAAGAATGAACAAAATTTCTAATGCGTTGTTCCTGAGTCAACTTGAGGCAAAAGATGAAGTCTTAAGACCCACACAGCCTGCGTGGCTCCTGTAAATGTAATGAAAAGGAAACATAATATCTCCCTGGAGTCAGCGCAGGTTTTATTGTGCTTTAACACGGTTTGTATGATGTTACGATAAAGACCACACCCTTCTCACATACAGCAATATCTGTGACAGGAGGGCCTGCATGCTGATTTTTGCACTTGACTGCACCTCTGATTATGCAAAGCAGCACATAATGCTAACAAAACATCACTATTCCTCATCTTGTTTTTGCAGCTTGATTATTATTTGAAGCCTTTTGCAATTCTACACTGTCAGTTCCAAAAATTTCCAGAATTTATCAGGGAACACTACACTTTATCAGGGAACACTGTACAAGCTTGAACAGAGAAAAAAAATTAAAACAAAAATATCTGATTTTCTTTTTTAAGCCAGCAGCTTATGGCGAACTGTCAACTTGCCATGAGCAGTATGAGGGAAAGTTCCAACTGTTGTGATCATAGTGAAAAGGACATGAGGAAAGAGCAGGATGGGTAGGAAGGTATAGAAAGTAGAGAGGATGGTAATATAAAGAGAAGGCAGCATGATAGAGGGATTCATTGACAGTATGATTGTCAGAGGAAGAATCAAGAGATTATACAAAAGAAAGAGGGATCAATAGAGGCAGAGAAGGAGGGATGGAGGAAATACCAGAATGACAATGCGGGCCAGAAGGAGGTAATTGAGAACATATGGGTCAGATCCTACAAAAACTCACTGAGGGAGAGCATGAAAAATGAAGAAAAAAAGCAGGCTGGGAGAAAAAAAGTGCTGATGTTTGGTGTCAGGGGAACTTGTGATTTGTGATATTTCCCCTCTTCCCTCGCTTACTCACTGTTACACTTTTCTCCACACTCCCTCTTAGGTCATTTAGGGTGAGGGCACTGTAGTATTGCTTCGTTCGACTCCACTGTCCCCTCAGGGGATGCTTGTTTTGCAGCAGTGAGGTATACAGTGGATAATACATACATAGAAAAACACAGGAAAAACAATAAACAAGCCAAACACAGGAAGGCTGGAGGGCAATGGTGCAAGTACTGCCTTTGTCATTTTTGCAAATTTATAAACTCATGATGAGGTAGAGAAGGATTTTAATTACATCATATTCAGGGATGGATGTTGTTTGAAATGTTTCAGTGCTGGTGCCGGTACAATACCTAAGTTTTCATACCAAAATAAGATTTTTTTCAACAGCTTTAACAAATATAAGCATGTTATTTCTCATCTAACAAAAAAGTCAAAGTTCTCAAATGCCTCATATATTTGTGTGGGAAAGCCGATACTTGCATTAGAGAACATAATGTAAAGCGCTATATTCAAATGTCGGAAAGATTAAACAAAAATCAATCACAATTTACTTAGCCACTGATGTTTATGTTGCATTATCTAATTAAATGTCATGAATGGGTTTGTAGCTTCGTGTAAACTGTATGGGGAGCAGGCTATCAGACACACCCATTATTGCATGTCTTTTTGTGTGTGTGTGTGTGTGTGTGTGTGAGGGGAGCAGTGATAGAAAGGCAGACAGATAGAGGGAGCTGCAGTGAGTGATGAGCCTCCCAAAACAATCTGTGCCATCAGGGTCAGCACATTCCCTGTGAGTTAGCTGCCAAAAGATCTCAGAGATCTCCATCCATTAGGAAGATTGGCTCTTAATTCTATATCCGAAGGGCTGCACTGGGATGTGGGGTTAGTTAGTGTGAGGCCTTGATGACAAGCTGTGTGTTTGTGCATGTGTGTGAAGAGCGTGACCTTTAAATCCAATCTACATTACTGACAGTGTGGAAAGAAGCTATAAAGTATGCAAGAAACGCAGGACACACAAGAGTCTTAACCTTCTATGATGTCTGGCTGATACCAGCTGACCTATCACCAATTATATTCCTATTACTCTGCATATATTCTCCATCCATATGGACTTGGATTTGAAAGACATATGTGCCACTCCCAGCCAGATGCACTGAATCTGCACTCGCATCACACATGTGATCAGCGTGGGTTTATCCAGTTATTAACTGGCTGACGTGAGAAAATGTGGTGCTCTTACAACAAACAGCGTGGGCCTGATCACCGGCTGATGTGTAACATTTTGGCGTTGTGCTTTAATTGCCTACGAAGGCGTCAAAGTGGTGATGCCATCTATCCAGGAGACAGACATATAGGCCTGTGACTCATCATGCAATGTAAGACAGCGACAAATGATTCTCTATCAATCACAACTTCATGCCTTGTACTTGAACATTAAAGAAAAGTCAATGCTTTATTAATTAGCCTATGACTGTTTCACTGGCTTAGCTTCACTGTCTGAGAGCGCGCGGGTTTGAACTTTAATCGTGATATATTGATGACTGTAAATCACTTCTAAACACAACAGAGGCGATAGGTCCTCTGTTGACAAAGAAGGCGGGTGGTCATATTTCTCACATCACACTGTCTGATGCGTCGCGCCTCGCCCTTTCCGCACGTAGAGTCTGTGCGCCACCGTCGCTCCCGGTAACAAAAGGCGTCGGTGACTCTGGTCTCGGCCGCCGGTGTCAAGTCAACCATATTAGACTAATAACAGTGGAATCTGGCCAACGTCTCCACAATAAAGTCCATCATTAATTAACGTTTTGCAAGCAAAGTTGCAGAAGAACTGATAGACCAAATTGAAGCAGCTTTTTATTGTTTTTAATCCAAAATGTTATTTTTTTTATTGTATAAAGGCCTAAGTAGGACGAGGTACAAGTGCAGATCTACGTGTGTGCTGTATATGACCAAATGTTACACATCCAGTACAGCCTATTAGGCTATAATTCAACATGTTTTACATAGCCTACTAAACGTAGCATATTGATTGCTGGTTTTCATATCCTACATAGTATTTTTCATTGTCTTATGCCTCCATAAAAAGGAAAAGAAAACTCTCGGGTGACTACTCAAAGCTTTAATTTTGAAGGCAGAGCAATCTAATTTCCGGTCTCATTCTGATTGACTTGACGCAGATCTCCGCGCCTTGGCACACACACCGAAACGCAGTAGGCTACAGCGTAGGTGCTGCAAGGGTGGAAAGCATCCCACGATTTCGCATGTGTTTATTTAGACTTTCGACACGCACGTGTTGCATATGGACAGCGAAACCATCTCGCGGCGGCTGTTTTATAGGCTACTTAAAGTTGCTCAATCGAAGTGCGCACAGACAGCGCTATTTGAAAACCGTGGAGACAAGAGGGTCGACGCCTGCTGCTGGCATTGTGCTCAGCTCGTGTAATTTACACACTTTGGGATACTTCCACAGAGATGAAATACAACATGGACACACTAACATACTGTGTGCTATTACTTTCCACTTTGAGACCAGTGCTGTCTCTTTAGGCTACTGCGCACATTGAATGAATAGATGGATGAACACCCATGACAGCTCACACAAACTAAAGGCCAATATTTATTATAAACTTGTTATGTTGTTAATAAACCTGACCAAAGATCATTCAATTAATTAAGTCATAAAACTGTTTAATAGGTCTACAGTGTAGCAGCACTATACCACCACTCCCTGAGCAGCCTGACACGCCCATATCCAGATGTAGTAGACTGTTCAGCAAAACCAAAAACGAAGCGAGAGAAATATTCACCACTTAAACAATAAAAAACATACATACAAACACACACACACACACACACACACACACACACTAAAATGAGACTTCAAGAAAAATCATCAGTGGCATGCGTGCTTACTTTTCTGTCCGTCACTTCTTCTCCTACAGCCTCCACCACCCCAGAGCACTCCATTCCTGGGGTTACCGGCGGGGACGGCAGCCGGTCGTACAGCCCCTGTCGAGCCATCAAGTCTGCGAAGTTGAGCCCGCAAGCCTTGACCCGCACCAGGACCTCGCCAGCCTTGAGTGCCGGCTTGCCCTTCTTCACCTGCAGCTTGACTTTATCATAGCCCCCGTAGCCGGTGAGCACCAGGGCGCGGTAGGTGAACGTCTCCTCTTCGGGGACTTTCTCGG
>JAPMOB010217406.1:0-23074 GCA_029875015.1 Lepomis gibbosus | reverse complement strand
GCCAGCTGGGATAGGCTCCAGCCCCCCCGCGACCCTGTACGCAGGATAAGCGGTTGACGATGGATGGATGGATGGATGGAACACTAACTGAAAAATAAATGATAAACGAATCAACTTCACTCAGCATTTTGAATGGAACCTGCAGAAAAAAGTGAGATTATATTCTCAACAACTCTGATGTTGGCTCTTTTCTGAAAAATATGTAGAAATCCTGTTTGGAATATCATTAGATTTTTCTAATGATACGGGACGGACACCTCTCCAGAATTGAAAAAAAGAGGACACAATAGATGATTTTGGAAGATGTAAAAGGATATGAGAAGTAACTAGTAGTATAGACGAATACAAACAGATATTTTGAATAGTGAGTCCCACTGTGGAAACAGTTAGTGTCGCATCACTTTAACACCAGGATAGGTAAAGGCTCTCTAATGCTGGAGCTTAAACTAAAAATGTTTAGAACGTGAACCAAGCAGTGATCAGTGCCAACATTGCATTGATTTTAATTGTTAATTTAATTGCTGGTAGTATAGAGGTTAAACGAAAAAAAAGGGGACTTATTGATATTTGTACAAGCAATGTGCAATGGGGATCTCCAGGAGTGGAAACTCTGTGAGAAGCCAGGCAGGTGGCGTGAGCTGGGCAGGAAGATGAAGACCAGGCAAAAAATCTAGCAAGGTAGACAAAAACAGAGCTCTCCTTCTCCAGGACCAACAACCTGAAGCACAAGCAGACAGGGTGTCGGGAATAAAATCACACACAAACACACACACACACACAAAGTAGACAAGCAGAAGCATTAAGGGGAAAAAAACATTAGAAACACTAGGAATTGACCGGGTGGCACAGCCAGATCATGACATTAATAGACCATATAAATCTTTTAACCATCCCTAGTAGTTACTATAATGTGAATGTCATGATTTTGTATACATTTTAGAGTCTCTCCATGTTATATGTGTTGACCTAATACATGGATTCCTATATAGAAAAAAATTACAAGCCATGTTCGGATTTGTGTCTTGAGGGCAAAACACAAAACGTTAATAATCTGTGTAATTGTTTTCTCTTTTTCATAATTCTATTGAGATGTTAATTTTTTTTAAAAGGAACACAATGTTCCATTGGGAGGTTAGTTTCTAATCAATGCAACTTTCAACACCATGTAATTAGTCCCTAAGCAACTTAAAAGGCACTCAGGGTTCTTTCTCAAACAGTCCAGAGATGTATTTTTGAAAAGCGCAATCAAGTTGATGTGTTAATGTGTTAATACGATAAGTAGTAGGTCTTATTAATAATGAAACTGCAATATGAAACCATTGCTTATAAATATGAAGCATGTTATAAGTGAACACTGCATACATTTAGAACTATCTAAAGCCATAAAGCACCAAAGAGAAAGCAACCACCTGGACACATACTGTTCAGACTATTGGTACTTCTGGATATGTCTAGAGGAAAATACATTACAAGTATGGCTTCTTACCCCTTGTTCTTTTTACCTTGAACCTGATTTTGCATTGGTCTAGTTAGAAAATGACCTAATATTTCTGTTGGCAGCTGTTGGCATGACAGTGTCCATACAGTTACCTATTATGCATTAAAATGAATGATTCGTAATTGCTTGGTGAACGGCAACATTCAGTCATTTGTTTTGGATTTCAGGATGCCTTTATATGCTGTGTGCTTAGATGCATTCCAGCAGCGCTCATTGCCCAATACACAATCACAGTTATGTGCATTAACTCAGAAGTATTGATTAAAATAGAATTGCCTCTGTTCTGTCAGACACGTGTGACACTGATGAATCAAGTTCAGTGTTGACTGCCTGTGTCATTGTATTCAAACTGGCAATACTATTGCATCAAACACAGGAGCCTCATTCATTTCAATGACACCATTGTGTTGGCACAACAGGTGTGCTGAGAGAAAAATCTCTTGCGAAAGTTGATCCTGGCTCAGGTCTTGCTTCAGTTTAATGCAACATGACCCACAAAATTTACTGTCAGAGAAAATTAATGCTGCCAAGATAAACTTACACAGATGTAAAATCTGAATATCTTATATGGTATCATAAACCACTACGTATGGATGTTTTATTCAAACTGGCCTTCCTGAATTGTCTTTCATTTTCTCACCAACGCTCGGCCCACCATTCAATACAGCGTCCGCACAGCCTCATGTGGTCTGAACACAACCTAAGAGATTTTGACAAAGGTCAACCAGTCTCAGCTCTTCTTTGCTTCTCCCTACAGTCACGGTTGTATCCAGTCACTTTGTTGCTGTTTGCCACTGTCTGAAAAGACTTTCCATTAACCACAGAACAGGATGGGATTGCACTGCTGCCTTTAAGTATCTTTATTAGTTTGCTCAAATAAGGAGTGAAACCAGGGAGGTCACTTGTCAACAGGGGGAAAACAGGCCAGACCAAGATAGAAACACTGAGGTGCAACCCTTAGAGAGTGAAGAAATCAAGGTCTAATATGGTTGCAGTGTCCCTAGGCCTAAGCCATCTGGCAGCCTGGGAGTGATAGGTTTGCAAAGGCAATCATACATCACTTTTCACCTGTATCAAACCAATTGGCTGGCCTTCTATGGACAGCTGCTCCCTTGCACAGTGTTTGACACATTGATGGATAATGGATAGACATAGCCTCCATATGGCAGATACGGAGCAGATTTAGACCATATAATCCTAAATCCTTTTTTTAAACCCTCACCAAATGACTTGGAGAGCATGTCATATACACAATATAATCCATGCAGAGACTAGTGAGAAGGAAGTAGCAAACATAATCCTTCATACCCAGTCTGTGGTGAATTTCTGAAACTATAAAGAGCCCAACTTTCAAGTCTGCTATTATTTAATCACTTCCAACTTTGCTACAGTACCAACTGATTGGTTGTAATGATAGCTAGTTTGTGGTGAAAGCATAGTTCTCATGTGATACCTGCATTCTTGAATAATGTTGCACTTAATTGTATCAGACTTTCTCTGTATGGAGATTATGCTATATGTACTGGCATCACGGACAGACAGTTAAAAGAATAAAAAATTCTATTTCTGTGCAATTTTGTACAGTTAAGTTAGTGTTTGTGAGCATGCACTGTGATCACCGATTTCCTTAAAGCGGTTACAATTGCAAATGCAATCCAAAACCTACTGCGTCTCTCTCTGCTGCTCGTAGCAGCGCCTCCCACCAAACCCACAAGAGAGAGTAGTAAGGCTCACTCTCCATTGCGAGAGTCTCGCCAAGACCCTGGTCCCTTTTGCATCGACTCATCTTGTCAGTGCAGTGCGCCCTAGGCTTCAGAGGCAGCTGCAGCAATGTCTGACAGTGGGATGAGAAGCTAATACACTACTGTCCCCCCTCAAAAGGTATTCCCCACTGTTTGTCGTCATGCCTCTTTGCCAGTCGCTGATATGAGTGCCATGGCATCAAACATAATGAGCCTAAAGCTCCGCATGGAGCTAGAATGTGTTCACACACGTTTTTTGTACTATACACTGTTTCTGGCAAAGAAGTGATGGGCAGTTCTTTCATTGCTGGTCATTGTTTCTCAGCCATTGTCTTTCAACACTTCTGAAGCTGCGTGCTGACAATTTTGAGCTTAACTGAGTGTGCCAAGCAGTGACTGCATTAGACATTCCTCCTGGCTCTTACTGTTGTTTGGCCCGGGAGCATTGGATTCTTGCAAATGCCATTAAGAGAGCTACAGATTTTCTGTCTCATACTGTCATAATGACAGTTTTAGCAAATGTGACAAAAAGTTTTTAAAGAATTCCCTACTGCTGCTAGAAAGTTTTAATATGTTTGGAAACTTGCTCAGACCAAACTCAAAACAAGGTGCTAAAAGACGTTTAAAAAAGCTCCCGACCTGCAACGTTTGATGATAATTCTCTGTTGTTCTTTTTTTTACTTAAGAGCAAACCCTTTCACATTAGATAGTGATTTGTTTCTTCTTCTTGCATAAAACTGCATAAACTAATAAACATTAAATTAACAGTTCGCTTAGTCAGGTTGCAAATACAGAAAACATATAGAAATAAACGTTGTGAGCTCGCTGTCAGTTGAACTAAAGCGGGTGGTCTCCCCAGACATCTAGTCTGTTGCACACACCATGCAATATTTAATCACTTCTGGATATTGAACTACTGATGACCATCTTGCCTGTCTGAAAAACCTTTGATTAGTGGGACTTAAGTTGATTTAAATTGTCTGATAATAAAAATCCTTCCCCAAACTGGTACCACATTCATTATGCCATGTACAACACATGTACACAAAAACAAATGGCCTTAATTGTTTGCCCTTTTAGAGAAGTGTTTTCCTGTTTGGCGTAGATGATGAAAAGTGAATGTCTTAAATGAAAATGAATCATTACAGAATGCTTATTGTGGTGTGTGTCTCATGAGTGTAGTATCACCAAGGTGGGCTGTTTCTATTAACCCTTACCTGTGCCATAAACAAGTCAACTCTCTGGGGAGATGATTATTCTCTAGCCTGGGTAATGGTCCTTACTGACAGCACTTAATGAAAATTAATGACCAGGTTTAGGACACCATGCACACAAACAGGAAGGCTACTTCCTTTTTCCTTTATTGCCATTGCTTAACTAGCACTGGAAAAGACCCTGATCCATGCTATAATGCAAAAATTAATCATATGGATTCCATCGCAACTCTGAAATGCTCCGTGTGAGGTTTTCTGTGTTTTGTCTATTAGTGACGAACAAAGCAATACTTCTGTTTAGGAGCTGCCTCTGTTTAATGTGCGGGAATAGAATAAAGAACATTTAATACACTTCATTAGGTTTCCATTATATTTTGCCTTGGGTGATCGGCTGAAATGAGCGATCAGATTTGCCTATTTCTGTCAGTGATATACAGACAGCAAGATGACATGATTAAGGGGTCATTTGGTTAATTGCACAATACTGCCAGTCTTGGGAATGAAATAGCTGCTAGGGGCACAGAGATTCATACAAGTGACTTCATGAAAAACAAGCTGAGCAAGTTGTGATTGCTTAGCCTGTCTGTCTTCTGTATGCAAATGATTATTAATGTACATGATGTGCATTAGTTTGTATCTGCTGTGTATAACACAGTGAGTGAGGGGCTGACATAGGGAGAGAGAGAGAGGGCATGAGATGAGGTGTATGCTATAAGAATTTATCACACATTTTCACAGTGCACTGGTTTGATTTTGGTAAACAATCAAGCACACCACCTGGGCAAAGGGCACAGAGGTTGCGGGCGCATGATTGTGTGACATTCGCAGTGTAATCAAAAGGCATTAATAATGCAATTAAATTGAATTCCCATGTAAGCCTGTGGATAAAGCGGTCCAAGGCAGGGCCACACAAATATGCCCACCCGCCCCTCACAGCCTCATCATCTGTATGAAACCAGCCCTCTGCCACTATCCCCTCTGTCTCGTGTGTTCTAGCCCCTTTAATCTCTGTCTTTCACGCACTCTGCCCTTATGTCCGACCTCCAACCCTTATTCCCATTTCATCCTTCTGACACCCCATTCTTTCCATTCCCTTCATTCTCCCTGAGTCTGAGCCAACACTGTGGCAAGACTGCCATCTCTGGTCCCGACAACATTTTCTTGTTGCTATCGTTTTCCCATGTGTCAGACGGTGGAGTCCTCTGTATCCCCCCAGAGTGTCTTCAACGACAGCCAACCAATAGTGTAATGAATCTAGACTGCCATCTACTGCCTGCTGGGATTGTACCTCTTTCTCACTGTGATGTCCTTCTGCAGCAAAGACAGAGCAACATTGCCATCTGCTGTGGCTTCCGATTCAATTATCCAGTTAATTTCAATTTAGTGCCAGGTTCTTTTGTGCTGCTTTTTTGTTGTTTTAGTTTTTCTTTCCATTTACCCTCTCCAGCTGACCAGAGGCTAAACTATTCTGATCTTGCAGTTTAATGTGATTGTGTTTCTGAGGATCTACTTCTGACCAGCTGAGGACAAATTGTCACTAAATACAGCTGTAATTTAGTCATTATTGTCTATGTCTGACCTCTGTCCTCTGTTGTGTATTTTTGTCATCATCAAGCAGCGCAAAAACCCTTGATATCCAAATCCATTTATGCCAGGCACAGTTGAATAGATGGAGTAAATTCTGCTTCTGGCTCGACATGGCACTGTATGATGATGGAAAACACACTTACATCAAACCAGGAGGCATCAATCAATTTTTGTATTGTTTATTGCAGATAAATTGGGTTTTAGGTGCACAATCAATTAGCTGGTCTTGCCATTTGCGCTACAAGATTATTTCATAGTGCATGCCAATCAATACTGCAATAACTTCTCCAGAATAGTAGATACCATTTATAAATGTCAAATACTCTCACATCCTCTGTATCTCGAAGCATGTCGACTTGAATTTTTAGACATTTCTTTCTTTGCGTCGGCCAAAGAAACTTTTGTGCCAGTGAGTTTTTGATGCATTGCTGTGATACAGAACACTGTGCTATTCATCTTCTATCACAATGATAAACTGCAGTTTGTGCTGCTATAGTAACACGCGAAGGCAAGGCTCTGAGGTCAATCAGCACAATACATGACACAGCATGTATTCTCTTTTACTAAACACACCTCTGTGTCTCTTTTATTAAATACATTTTCTTGTCGTCGGCCTACGCAAGTCTCGACACTACCTTCGCAAAATCACTCACACAAACACACATTTCAGCCATTTAACAGAGCAGTCAAGGTGACTATTCACATGGCACAGAGCTACCTCTTTTCATAACCGCATGAGATAACTGATATTAACATGCGCCTCATTTCCGTTGTGATGTGATGATTTGGATTTTATGATTTTTACCTGGCATTCAAATTGCCCTGTCACTTTTTTTTTTTCTAAAAAAGGGGTGTCAGTAACAATTACACCACAGGGAGAAGTGGAGGAAAAGGCAGATTTAAGCAAAGATTGTCAATAATATTACTACTTCCATCAGACCAAAATGCCAGCTTCCACCTGGGGTGTGTGAAATAGTTTTGTGCCACTTTCCTGGTTAAATGATATGTTTCCTTCTAATGGCGAACACAATTCTGCAACTGCCTTTTTAACCGTGGTTGCCGCTGTTTGATGGGTGAGCCCGAGTAATGACATACAATGCCACAGTTTTCCAAGCAGCAATCAATGCACCATATATTGGCTTTTTGTGACGTTACTGCTCTTGATGTTTTCCAAGAATTATTAGAAGAAGAGACACAGAACTGCATTTATCGTTGCAATAGTGGGCACTGGGTTTATCAGAGTTTGTTCACGAAATGGTTGATGAGCAGGTACTCCGAATTAAGCCCTCTAGATCTTCATATCCACTCAGACAGATGAAACATCCCTTTTTCTTTGTACCCAGAATTTTAATTTGGGCGCAGATCACTCCAATACAAAGCTCAATACGATTGGAATTATAGTCCTCTATTATCTTTTTTCCCCTCCTTCAGGACCGGACAGGAAAGGATCTTTACTTTTATACTTTCATACCTTAAAACAACCTGTTTTTGCTTATAATTTCTATGTAATTACAAACATTAATTGCTATTTATGATAATGGAATTTACTTTTTTGGTAATTTTAACCAATTACTATTATTATTACTATTATTATTATTATTATTATGCAACATCTGAGTTAGGTGGCTGTTGGGGTGAGTGAGCAAGTCATCTGTATGTATTTGCAGTGCATGTTTATGTAATGGCGTTTTTGTTTTATGTATGTGCTTCATACATAAATATGAAGCACATACATGCCTGTCAGCCATGTGCTTCATGTGTCTGTAGGACCCTCTTGATATTAAGATGCTGTGATGCTGCTTTCAATAAATTTAAATTCAAAGAACAAAATATGTCCATGTTCTCTAGAACATGGGTTCCCAAAACTTTCAGCCCACGACCCCCAAAGTAACGGTGCAAGTGACTTGCGACCCCCCACGACTAACTCACCCACGCACTATCGGCGTATCCAAACACGAGCATATTGACGACACAAAACAACAACTGATTCTGTCGCTAATATGTTGTAAATCTGTCGCAATGAGCTCAGGGGTCAGAGTGGTCAAAGAAAATCAAAAGAGCTGTTCCCTTTTTATTTATTAGCTTGGTTTTATTTTAAATTTAGCCACTAGTTTTATCTTGTGTTACAATCTTGGCTAACATATGCTATTTCTAATCGTTTTTAAATTTTTATTTTATTTCTGGAAATCAACTTTTGGGGATTGGGAATCACTGCTCTAGAACAAACACAAGTGTTTTCTGATCTCATCCCCATTGGCAGGACAACATCATTTTTCTGTGCCTTCCAAAATCATTGCAAATCACTGTGAAAATATCTGATGTTTCATGTGATAAGCCTATGGTACTCACTCCTACTGTTTTGAATTATTACCTGGTTTGAGCAAACATTTCCTTCATGAGGTTTGTAAATGGGCTTGTCATTCCCACTTTGCCGATAATGAGACCACAAGCAGCTCTGATCACCTCGGGAGTGCTTCAGAGGACCAATGCATGCTAGCAACATTTAAATGCGGTGTAAATGCTGCTCGCCGTTAAGCACCATCCAACCCAATCACCCAACATGAATTTTAATAGCAGATGCGCCAGGGGTCCATTTTGTGAGTTCTTCACAACTACTATGATTCCAGCAACATGAATCAATTCATGAGCGTTGAGGAAAGACTACATTATGTACAGTATGTGTTTCTGTGACTGGTTTTGCATAATATGTTGTTTGAAAACCACATAGTACTTTTCTGTATTTCTACTTATCCTATTGAGTTATGACTGCAGAAATAATTTCTGTTGCCATACAATGTATGTTTTGTATGGATGTATGGCACCTTCATTTTAATTATTTCCACATCCATTTCCTGCTATATGTATTTTATCTATCTAGTTTATTGTGTGTTTCACTCATCAGCACCAAATTTACAGATCTGAAATTTTAATATCTTCTTTTAATTATCATTTTGTTATGCAAGAAGTAAGAACCAAAAACACTGTATTCGATTTCATCCATCAATCTGATGTCAACCAACTATCCTGTGTACAGGGTTATGGTAGTGCTCGAGCCAATTCCAGTTGGCAAAGGGGCGAAAGGCAGGGTACACCCTGGACAGGTTGCCAGTCTGTAAATCGCAGAGCACACAAACCACCATTCACATTCACACCTAAAGGGTTATTTAGAATCCCTAATTATACTAGCCTGCATGTCTTTGGTGGGAGGAAACTGGTGTACCCGGAGAGAACCCACACACATGGAAACTCCACACAGAAAGGCCTGGGACAACCAAGGTTCAAACTCATGACCTTTTTGCTGTGAGGCAACAGTGCTAACCACTGCACCATCCTGAATTCAATTTCAATAGAAATAAATGAAATACATTTTTAAAATAGTATGGAGCATGTAATTGAACTGCACAACTGAAATTGATTGTAAATTCAGTGGTTCAGCGGCTGATATACCACATCATGCCATATACCTTAATAGTTATTACAGTTGAGTCCCCTAATGGTACACAAGTAGCATGTATACTTGTGTGGCTTATTGCTGCAGGCCGTATCTAACATTCACAGAGACAGTGGTAATAAATTGGCAGATGGAAAAAAAACTTCAAGTGTTAACTCACGCTGCACATTGCCTACATTAGCAAACAACAAAGTAGTCTGTCACCTCACAAAAGAAACCCAAAAAGATGATTTATGAAGTCGTCCCAAATTATGTGACTCACTCCAGTCATCTCTATACAGTACAGTCAACATAAATCACAACTACAGTCATCATGTACGGTATGTCTTTTACAAGGTTGTTCAGAAACTTAAAAAAAGTTGCATATGAGATGTCTTTTTGTTCCCTTACATATGGCGACACCATTCTCACTTTCAATGTCCACTATTGTATTATCCTATTAGTGTATGTGTTGTCCAATAATGCAAGAAACTGCAGTACTAAAATGCCAAAGACATGTTAGAGGCAGAAAAAGTGTCAACATCACATAATTCTTCCAACATTTTTTACTCTTAATTATTGATTCAAGTATGGGAAAACAAATAAGCAGGTTTAAGCAGTTGCCGATTTCCTTGCAGTTTGGAAATTATCCAAAAAGCGCCTTAGTTGTGGTGTAAAAAACCTAGACAGCCAACTCAGCTCAGAATACCTAAATGAGTAATATTCTGTCTCATTCTGATCACTTTGACTGTCAGATTTTTCTCTCCACAATTCAATGTACTATGAATAATTTTTTAAAGAAAATTAAACCTGGCTGCAGAGAAAAAAAAAAGTGCTCTTCCATTGTTAAGTGGAGATATTGAGAGAATGTGACACGGCACTGAAAGCCACCCTAAGTAAAGTAAAGAAGAGATTAAAGTTTGTGGAACTAAGAAATAAGGCAACAAGAGAGATTAGGAAAGCAAGAGTTATATATTTTATTAATATTATTGACCATGCAAAAGGACATACTAAACTGATTTGGGGGAACATAAGAAGGTTGACAGGTAAACATAATTGTAACAAAAAGTGCCTTGAAATCTGTGTGAATGGCAGTATTACACAGAATGATGTCACGATTTTGAGGAGGTGAGAGCCCAAAAGCAAGACACCAAGGCAGAGATTCAGTTCAGGGGATTTAATCCAACAGAAATAGAATATCAGGCTTACAGGTAGTTGACTGGTATCCAAAAACGACAGACAAAACAGCAACAGACAGAACACTCCTCCAACACTCCAACAGAGCATATACACACTTCAATGACCAGACACAGACTGAGGAAACAGTCAAATATATATGCACACATGGGTTAATGACCTGGGAGCGAGCAACACAGGTGACCGGGATCAGGATAACGAGGCAGGCAGAGAGACAGCACGAAAACAGAGAGAGACAGGCAGGCAGGCAGAGACAACAAGGGGTAACAGAGAGTCAGGCCAGCAGAGAGACAGTTAACCGAGAACACAAGTACACAGACCAGAAGTGAACACTAAGACATGAGTTGAGAAACAACTAGGACACAGGGCTGAGATGCAGAGCTAAACCTGAGACAAGACAGATACTAAGTAAACTTAAAGGTGCCGGTGCGGATGTATAAAATAAGGCTACGCAGAATACATTACAGACAGGTACAAAGTGAGCTAAACAGAACCAGTAAATGAACAAGGGAATAGACAAGACTAAAAAGAGAACACAAGACCAGGAGCCAAAACCACAAACAGAAAACATGGACCAACTGCTAAAGTTTAAACTAAACTGGACAGCAACAGGGAGTTTAATGCAAGGCGTTAGCAACAACACAAACAGGGACCAAACTAATGACACAGAGTGGCTAAGGACAGTAAGGTAACAGGACAACACTGACAAACAAAGATAACTGAACAGATAAACACAGAGAGACAATAACCAAACTGATAACAAATCAGGCAGAGCTCACAATGACAGTAAAATACTGGACACAGGACAACAGACCAGACTGAACCCTTAAACAATATACTAAATAACAGATACTGAACTGACCAAATAAGTCTACATAAATGACTGACCCACTGCGTGTAATGAGTCTGAAATTCAGGCATATGCAGATGATACTGTCATAAAAACATGGAAAAGGTAACAAAAACCCACGTGAGAAGTAATTTTACTGTTCCTGAAGACTTGGATGGGGCACTTAATAAGTGGGGGGTATGGGGGTCCTCCCCGAGAAGATTTTGAGCATTAAACACTTAATGTCCTGCATTCTGGTGAAAATTTCTCCTCCATTTCAGCCTTTTCTGCACCAATTTATGAAATGTCTAGAAATTCAGGTGACAATTCAAAATATATAATTATAATACAATTTAATGTAGTGACGCTCTCAGGCATTCTTATTGCTTTTAACTATTTTTCTCCTATAGATCAACTTATTTAAAGGTTCAGTGAGTATGATTTATGGGCATCTAGTGGTGAGGGTTGTGAATTGCAACATTCTGTCCACTCTACTACTGCCACCTAACGTTTCAAAAAGGGTAGGACAGTTACGGTGTCTGACACAGCACAAAAGGTGTCTTTTCTGAGATAACTGAGAGTGGCCAGACAAGCAATCAGGTTTCTTTAGGTATATTTATTAAGAAATTATATTTACTTAATTATTCAGTAAAAACACCTGTGATCAGACAGAAACCTCACGAATAATTCCACACACGTTAACATCAGCACCTCTGATAAAGTGCCGCTTACAATCCCCAACAGTGCAAGCCAGGGCTTCAGCTTTAAACGTTACATTTTTATAGCCTATTGAAACTACTGTATATGTCCGCTTTGGCACAAACTGTCACAGCGTGAAGTGGGTCCATGTCACGTGCTGGTGTTGCAGCGAAGTTGCTTTCAGGGTAAGTCCGACAGCGGAATATCCCTCTTGTAGGCTAAATGTGTAACCACTGCGATAATAAGATTTTTACAGTGTATTTCTCAGAGAAATGAACACTTTTCCACCAAGAAAGAGAGCGTCAATTTTCCAGAGTTCACACAGTAAAGACCATATGTGTAAAATTTTAGAGATGATACTCTGACTTCTCGTTCCCGTGAAGTCAGCACGAAGCTGCACCACAAGTAGGTGATGGAGAGTAAATACACAGTTTTTTCTGGTCGCAGTGGACTAAATTGGAAGTTTTTATTTTGGCAGACCACAGTTTTTTTGCAAGTACTTTAAAGTTTAACATGGTATTGTAAATCTCAAGTGTAAACACGCATTAGAATTTCCATCCAACAAAAGCCCCCCAAAAGCAGCTCAGCGGTCCCCTTCCAAAAATATTCCTTCCAGCGCCCCCTATAATCCTCGGAACGCCCCGTGGGGAGTGGTACCGCCCCCATTGAGAAACACTAGTCTAAACAATCATAATTTACTGACCTGGGACAATCATATAAAATTTACAGATGCTTGTATTATCTATAAGATTCTTCATGGCTTGGCTCCTCCCCCTATTATTGCTTTTATAAAGCAGAAAACAACTGATAATAGGCACACTCAGTCTGAGACTGTATAATACCTATGAGGAGGTCTGCTTTGGACAGTCAGATTTTTCAGTGAGTGCAACTCATACATGGAATAGTCTGCCAGCTGTTATTATAGATTGTGAAACATATTATTCATTTATATTGAATTTTAAAATCATGGTTAAAAGACAATCAAGTGTGTGACCATAGTCTGTGAATTATTCAGAAACACCTGAAGAGTGCTTTGTTTTGTTTGATGTTTTTTTAAATTGTCATTATTTTAAAGTATTTTACATGTCCTTGTGAAAAGTCGAACATTAGCCAAGCTGGCTAAACTGGCACATTTACAGAAATGTTCATCAATGTGCACTGTCTCTGTATAAATAAATAGAGGTTCAGCAAGTAATCACAAAGCTGCAGGCAGAGACAGTCATGGGCTCATTTCTAACTAGAGTGGTAGCAAAGGAAGGCTAGAGAAAGGAAAACTGGGAACAAACTAGTGTATCTGGCAAATGAGCTGACAACTAACAGTGGGCAGAAGGTAAGAATATGGAAGCGTGAGTGGATGGGTGAGTGGGGGGGTTGTTATTGCCTATTAGAGCAGGCCTGCACACACCCTGAAACTCTAGCTTCTCACACTTGTATTTTATATTTTACTTTAGTTTCTATTTACTTATAATTAGTTTTCAAATTATTTTGAGAAACTTAAAGCTTTTTTCAAAGTAGTCATGAGAGCTCAATGCACTGCAATAGTTCATCAAATTTTGGCATCCCATGGAAGCAGTTTCTGTCATTGCTTATTGCAGTAATTCTGTATTTTGTTCTGTTTTCTTACTTTCAAGCATTTGTTGGCAGATTGAAAGATGTTACTTGTGGTCTATTTACCTGTGTTTTACAAGTGTTGAGCTCTCAGGTCCACCATAGTTTTTTGTATAATTTGTCAATTGTAAAGCTTTGACTTGACTGCTTTAAACTATCCAGGTAATGCCAACTCTGTAGTGTCTTTTTCTACAAAAGAAAAAAAAATGAATGCAGTACAACATGAGATGTTACCCCACTAATAATGGGGACTGGTGTTTGTCAAGTTCGTCAGTGGCATACATATCAAAAAGTAAATAGGTATCCACTAGGACTGCCCATCCTCCCAGGTGGATGAAAGCGAGACTATTCCATTGATGGTGCTCTATTGGGCAGCTGTGGGTATAAAGCTGGGTAAGGTGAGGGGCTGCTGAAGAGAGCATTTGTATGAGCAAACCTCCCCCTGGTTTATGAGAGAAAAACTTGTAATATGGTGTCTTTGTCCTGTCTGTTCTGTATGATATAAGCTTCATGCATCCTGATGAAGATTTTACTCATGTAAACATTAACTGAGGATGCAAACCATGTGCTTCATAAACATGGCCACAAGATGTCTCTCTTTGGCAATTTTTGAAAAATGTATTATTAAACTTATACAACTGTTGAATTTGTTTCTTAATTGATGGTGTGAGCAAAGCGTGTTTTCAAGACTGTCCTCACCATAAGAGCACTGCTCACTTATTCAAATGTAGAAAATTACAAAATAATGTTTACTCTTTCATGACAAGTGACGTCTTGTTGCTTTGCGAGTTGTAACTTGTCTCTTTCAAAGGTAAAGACCGTGATCCTTCCCTGACCTTAACTATGTTTTTGTGTCTGAATTTAACCAAGCCTACACCATAAAGGTGACAGATCTGGAAACTGTCATACAACCAATTTTTTGCCGTGACAAATGTGTTTTGGAAGGTCCTCACAGTCCATTCTGTCTTTTAATTTGTGTATATGATGCTATTCATTCCTGCCAGAGAGACAGGATGCAATATAAAATATACTTCAATGGGGAAATGCCATCTTCTCCCCCTTCAAAGTCAAAAAAGGACTGCCCTATTTTGGCTTTGAATCCTTGCCCCTATATGAACCTTTCATGATAGCGGTGTGTGAACATATGGCTACCAATTGGTTGCTGTTTTCTCTCCTGCACTGGTGATGGCTTTGTGAAAAGGCTTCCCCAACACATTAGTCACTGTGTTTTTTTCTCTCTTCAACACCACATAAGATAACAGAGAGCTGGAGGGAGGAGAGAAAGTTGCTGAAAGAGTGTGACTGACAGAAAGAAGAATAGCAGACAGAAGAAGAAAGATAAAGGAATGATAAATAGGGGCCTCATTAATGTTTTTTTGTTTTTTTAAATTAATGTACGAGGCAGAGAGGAGTAAGTTGAGCTGCCTCCTGAGCAGAAGATTTTCAGAGACTTGCAGCAGTTATATAAATCTCAGGAACATGTGGGAAAGGTATCAATTGAAATGTGCTGTAAAAAAAAATATATGACTGACTTATTGTAAAATGTTCATGTTTCCATTCCCAGCAAGGCATAATGTGAACAGCACCATGAGCTTACTTTAACACACTCACCCACAGTCTGTCCAGGCCCCAATTCCCTCCCCCTGCCCCAAATTTTGGAGCCCGACTATGAGTCTGTGGCGCCACACTTGCAACTGACAGCTTAATACTGCTGCAGAAATTGGTTTCATGGAGTGGGCAAAAATGAGATGGGATTTTAAAAGACTTCTTTTCGTGTGGGCTTTGCTCTGCTGTCTTCCTCATCATCTGTCATATTTGCCTGTCTAATGATGTTTAATAACAGAGTGAGGCGCAGCGCGCAGAGCAAAATACACTGCCAACCATTGTGCCTTCGTCTTACTGATGATGACTTGAGGTAAATGTTATGACGCAGAGGAGTATTTCCATTCACAGGCAATATCCTCTCCAGCCAAGTTAGTTGTATGTCAAACAGATCCCGGTCAGGACTCGGCTTCTCACCAGTGACAAGCAAACACTTACTGACATTGTTGAGTTAGAAGGTTCCTATTCCTCAGAAGCTGTTGCTACTGTATGTGTGGACGTGTGTGTGTGTGTGTGTGTGTGTATGATATATAAATGTGCATCTAAAAGAGAGAGCACATGGTAATTGGACAGTACTTGTATAGCTCCTTTCCAGTCTCTCAACAACTTAAAGGGCTTTATATGTCACATTCACCCAATTCACACACACATTCACACACTCATGGCAGAAGCTACCAGTGCATTGAAAGTATCTAATCATTCACTCACATTAACAATTTGGGGTTCAATATTTTGCCCAAGGACACTTTAACATGCTTACTGGAGGAGCTGGGGATCGAACCCCCAATCTTTAAGTAAGCATACTGCTCTACCTCTAAGCCATGGTCGTAAAAACTCCAAAATGTTATGAGCACATGTGAATTCATGCCCCTCAACACTCTCACAGTTGGCTCTTTCATTGTACACAGCTTGCGTCACAGAGCCATACAAACCCTTCACTTTTCTCTCCACAATATAGCCAGGAGCCAGAGCCTAGTTCCAGTTGAAGCCTTTTAATTAAAGCAAGTCACTCTGTGCCGTCCTGGATGAGGTTTGTACATGCATTAATCAGTTTGCCTAAAACTGATCCAAGACCAGTCATGTCTTGTAAATAAAAGCAGCTTTGCACAAGTCAGGAAGTGTGTGGACAGGTAGAGCTTCCACACCGTATTGTCTTTGGCAGCCGGGCAGCTCTGTACACAAACCCCTCTTTGTCTCACTCACAGAAATGGTACTTGAGTGGAAAGTGGTGTTTGCTCAGAAGCAATAATGATGTAGTATCTGTGTTTTTCATCAATGTAAAATAATGTCAAGGGGTACCTTGCTGCTGATTGAGATCTTTATGAGTTAAATTACATTTTGTACATTCTGTGTTCTGGCAGCGTTCACAACCTCACGGCTCTAATTCCTTCACGTCACAATCTTTGTTTTGTATGATTCATTCTGTAGATAGTGTCTGGAGGGAAAACGTTTTAACAGCATCTAGATGTGTCTTTTGTCACAAGAATTCCTGGATGGGATTTTCTCGTGAACATTTTGGATTTCTACCCTAGCTTTGCACACACGCAGGGCAAAAAAACAAACAAAGAGAAAATCCTTGGATTCAATTCAAGGTATAACAATATATACCTTGTCTTAACAGATTACGCAGCAATGCAATATGGTCTCCCAGAAAACATTGTCAATATAAGCAAAAATAAAATGAGCAATTCAGATGCTTACCTACATTACATAAAAGTGAGTCACAGACTAGTACAATATAAACTCAATCCATCAATGGGTGCAATTAAAAAGATAAGGGGAGATAAAAATAAAAATAAAAAAATGATTTCAGTGTAGTATCAAACTGAATTTTCCAGTGGCCATTTGTAAAAATATATTCCAATACTTATTTCCTTGTAATTAAATTTTAATAATTCTCTCTGTAACTGATCACCATCTGGTTGTTGTCTTTAATCTAATGCTAATAATCTGACAGGTTTAAAGGCATCCTTTGCTGGGATGAAGAGCGAAAATCAAATATGTGTTAAGAAGATGCACCTTTGTATAATAATGCAAACCTGTGCTCCTTTCGGGTTTGAGATCAAAGAGAGTGATGAATGTATAAAAATGCACTGATGCTGCAGCAGAAAGATTTAAAATCTGAAGGTAAGAATAACATACATTTTCCTTCTCTGTGTTACTTAGTGAAGCACAACACAAACTTGCTCTCAATTCTAATATAATAAAATAAACTGTCAGCGGCTGGGTGTCTGAACTCTGCAGGTGGTAGTATATTCTGATCCTGTATCGAGCTGTTAATGCCTTCAGATATATTTATATTGTGTTGCTTCATTTCAATCTGTGTTATTTTATCTTCCCTTACTTCCTGCCAATACGATTTGACAAATGGCAGAATAAAACTATGAAAGTTCTTGTTTAGATTCATTTTCAAATTCTGGTTTCAAGTAGAAATGAGGCTTTGTCAGGGTGGCTTCTTCATTTATGGGCCTGCCTATCAGAGATACTGTGCACAAATGCCTTGCACCGAAAATATGAATATGCAGGGAGACAGTCAGCCTTTTATTAATAAATATAACAGCAATAAACTATAAAACTGAGCAAACTTTCTGAAGGTTTAAAGTCAAACTTAAGTTCTATTCTAATAGAAATAGGAAATATATTCTAAAAAGTTACTGTATTGTAAATCATGCCCTATTTTTCATAAGTGGATAAAACTGTTTTTGGACATATTTGTGGAAACAGTTTCTAAGCTTCAAGCCTCTGTGTGAGCATTTCCAATGGCAGTGTTTGAATGACATTTTAGGACTGGGATTGCTGTGAGAGCCGTTGCCAATTTCCCATGGTGCTGTACTGACTGGAGAACGTTGGTGTTGTATAGTCTATGGATGTTGATACAGGATGTGTTATTCCCCTTTTTCAACAAGCCCCCATAGAACTGGTTTTATTGGCTACCATTAAAGATGTAACATATTGGTCCCTTAACAACCAACTGGCAGTGCACGGCCTACATCCAGTCCAGAAGTGTATAGTGTATTGTGTATGGAAGTAGCTAATAATAGTAGCACAGTACAATGTGTTAAAGAATATAATATTCAAAGGCACCACATTGAGAAACACCTAACATTCTAGACAAACAAAGTCAAAAGAATCACAGTTTTTTTTAACGTTTTTATTACATTATTGTTATACAGCTGGCTTATAATGTAACATTGTTACATTATACATACATTATATGTTGGCATTGGTAGCAAGCCATATCTTGATGTTGATAACTTTAGCTTTCTCAACCAAATTACAATTATAGAGCAACCGAACCTGTTGGTTGTTGGCTTACATGTAACCTACATCGGTTTATGAATGGTACTAAAACAGTCCACTTTAGTTCACCATCGTCATCTTACAGTTATTAATCTTACATATCCTCATATAGATACATTCTTTCATAGAACCAAAAAGCTATGCATCCTGCAAACAGCTTTGTTCAAAAACTTGTATTAGAAATAAGTTGTAACTTACTAGCCATTTGGCAGTTCCACCTAGTTGCTTTACTTTTTTTTTCAATTACTAACAAGCATTTACTTACACTTAAGATACTTTTCAAGACTCTTAACACAGCAACACACCTATCTCACACAATTAGCCAAATAATACATTGTAGTGTAATAATTTTGTTCTGTTGCAGTGATTTTGTTTCCTGTTCTAATCCATATGATCTTTTGCTTTTGGCCACATGTTCTCATCCACATCCCATCTAATGTCGTCTCAAGCTATACACCTTGGACAGAAACGTTTACCTCTCCTTCTCCCTTCTCCTTCTGGTCCAATTACTCCTCTCCCTAGCCCAACTATTGCTCTCCATTGTCTGGGCATTATTATTTCTTTCTTGTGTAATGGGAATTCTACAAGTATGATCTTCTTCAAACACAGACATGTAGCTTTTAGGTGTGTTGTTCTGTATCCAAATTGCATAAACACATACATAATAAATCCAGAAAGTCCCCCTTTACTGCACTGTGTATGTAACTGAAAGAACTCCAACACCTGGCTTTGTCTCTGAGATTGGACTGTGTTTGACCTATTTTACCCTAATTACAATACATCAGCTGTTTCTCAATGTTTTCATGTTCATTCAGAAACACTTATCAGCTGTTTCAATATAGATTTTGAGCTACTGTTTTGCAGAAGTAGAGGCTTTATTTATATAATTTTAGACAATATTTAGGGTTTTAGACAGTAGGTCTTCATTTCTGACATGCTGTGTGCAAGCTTTTGAAAATAAGACAAGACAGATCCATAATTTTGGTGTTGGGTAAGCTTGTATGTAAAAACTTCTCTCGTGAACCTCGTGAATTTTCTTAATGGTATGGTCTTGAACAGACCGATGTTGGGCTGAGTGTGTTTAGAGTTTTAAAAATGTGAATATAGATTGGACAGATGGATGTAAGCATTTGTATAAGAAACTGTAAATGAGAGTTGTATTCAATTTGAGCAATAAACTGAACTCAAATTTCAGTTTAAGTTCATCCATGTCACATTGTTTTGTGAAATCATATATTTCTACTTTATATTGCAGGTTATATTGCCAATCTTTACCTGTGTTAGTACCATCTGAATGCAAATGTATATACTGTAGGTCTTAGGTTGGATGAAACACTTCAAACTTATACACGTGATCTAGCCTTTTGAAAACTGTCCTCTCTACTGCATTTATTTTATTTTCAGACTACTTGAGCAGAAATCCATTTAAATTTTTCCATAACAACTCTCGGTTACTCTGCTCTTTAGAGAAGGCAACACGTCATATATTGTGAAAGAGGTCTGTAACCAAGGTAACTAGCTGTTATCTCCCTGATACCAACCTGTATCAACAGGCTTGTAGTCTCACATAATTATACTATATTGGGTTGATTGTATTTTCAATAATGGGCTTAAATTGTGTGCTTAGCTCCATGGTTGACAATATAATGCTGATGGTGTGCAACATGTTGCAAATAGTGTCCAAAATGTTTTCCAATAGTTTTCCATCATTTGCGGGTAGCTTTTTATCTTATACAAAAGTCTGTTGTTGGTGTTTGAAAACCACAGCAAAGACCAGAAGGGAGAGTGAAAGGAGGCAGAATGCAATAGCCGCCCAGTGGGAGGGCTTATCTCAGCAATCCACATCCGTTGAGTCAGACTGACAGGCCTGTAACTCTTGTGGCAGGCTGCAGGCTGTGGGGTTAACCTGAGGTGGCAGCTAGCCAAATGCTCTGGAGTAGATGGGTTCAAGTTTAGGCCCTGCAACCCTAAAATGATAAGGTGAGGGGTCGTGGAAAAGTCAGGAAACCATTGTTTTTAGAAATTCCAATTATTTGGTTATTTAAGTCGACTGGGGCTGGTATCCCCCCGCCTCCTCTTACTGCCCTGAGAGGTCTGCACACCATCATCCCATTAACCACATATGTGCTGGCCCGAACTGCACATTGAGAGCGAAGGAAACAGAATGATACATGCAGAGAGCGGAGGAGGTAATGAAAGGGTGTTTGAGATTCAACTTAGGGCTGGAACATAAGTTATCAATTACACAATACACCATGGAAACTGTAATAACTGAGTCAATATTTCAATTCAGTCCATTTTTTTAAATATAGAGCCAATTCATAACAGGAGTTATTGCACTCTTCATATAGAGAAGGTCTAGACCACCCTCTTTAATATTACTCACAATATTAATTACAGAGACCCAACAAAGCACTTGGCAACACAGGTGAGGAAAAACTCCCTTTTAACAGGCAGGAACCTCAAGCACAACCTAGACTCAGTAAAAAACAATAATAGTAATAATATTGATAGGAATATTAATGATGATAATAGTAATTGGACTAATAATAATAATTGTAGAAGCAGGTGTTGAGCAAGAACATTGGGTCAGCAGGTTGCTTGCAATCATTGATCAGACTCTAGGGAGCCAGCATATGATCTCTTTTCCTAGTTCTTGTCAATACACATGAATCAGTATTCTGGATCAAATGGAGAGTCAAAAGGAGATTTATTCAGGCAGTCTGATAACAAGGGAAGAATACAGCCCTAAAGTAACAAATGCGTGACTGATCATTTTGACACAGGATGCACTTGATTTTGGAACATTGAGTGTAAATAGTCAGTCATTCGAGTTTGTTTTATGTTAAAGGACTTATCCTCATCAAAGATCCAAAATGGAGCTGAAGTCGAGGGCGAGGCCATCCAGAGCAACTAAACATTCAGATGATTCTCAGGTGTTTTGGGCCAGTAAAATTGACTGTAGTTAGAGTATCTCATTAGAAAATTGCAGGTCATCCGGGTTCTTACATTATTTAGGCGTGCTTGAAGTTTATCTGGCTTGATAGATATAATTGAGGATCATCTGCATAACAATTAAAGTTTATGAAGTGTTTCCTGATGGCATTGACTAAAAGAAGCATATAAAGTGACGGAATAGGAGTGGTTTATTTAGGGACATTTCACATGGTACATGGTGTAGCGTAGCAAATATTAGCGTAGATAACCCTATGTAGCTAACGTTAGTCAGCGTGTTAATCATATGCCTTTTGATACACTCTAAATCCTGAACATCCTCAAAAAACTATGTAGAAAGTCACACAACTTATTGGTAAAGGTTTTTTCAAGGATATAAAGAGAAAGGGAAAGTTAGATATAGGTCTATAGTTAGCCAAAACCCCTGGATCAAGAGTGGGCTTTGACAGGAGAGGTTTAATTGCAGCTATTACTTTAAAGGACTGTGATACATAGCCCATTGATAAGGACAGATTTACCATGTCTAGTAAAGAAATGCTAACTAAGGGTAAAACTTCTTGAATCAGCCTAGTTGAAATGGGGTCCAAAAGACAGGTTGATGGCTTAGATGAAGAAATCTTTGACTTTAACACTAGAAGCACCAGAATTCCAAAACTACTAGAACTGCCACAAGCGGTCATTTTGACAGCTACATTCCAAACTCTATATCTTTAATAATAAATACCAAATTGAGAGATTAATGCATTTATTGTATTAGGATATCTTTAAAAAAACAAAATAAACCAAAATGTACATTTAAACAAGTTTAATTATACAATTAATAATAATTAGGTAGCCTACCATAATTATCGCATATCACAACAGATCGGCTGTATTTCCATATCCATTCAACCTAACTCAGAACAAGATAATAACAATTAAAAGTATCTTATTATCTTATAAGAGTTATCTTAATTATAAAACATTTTATTTTAAAATGTTAATACAGGAAATAGGCTAATAGAAAAATCTGTAAACGAGCTGATCTAAAACATAACGAAGAAGCAGCAGGTGTCGTGGGTTTTGTTTTTGACTGCAGCTTCTCCAAACCTGGCACTGCCTTCGCTTTGGTGTTTGCTGCGGTGGTTGCTTCTGCTGCTGACTGGAACCTTGTGCCAAATTTTCTCCTCCATGAACTGCGCTCTCAGCTCCTCTGCAAGTTGCTTCATGAACTTGAGGTGCTGCGGAGCTCACCAGGATCAGCCGACATGAACGGAACATCTGGATCAGACGTGTCTGATGAAAGTAGCCGCCTCTTTTTCCTTGATGTGGACTCTGGCAGTCAAAATGACCATCTCTGGCCGAAATAGGTAAAAATGTTCATTTGTTCTTTTGCCTTATGTGTAATTTATATGAAAAACATTTTAAATGAAA
>JAPMOB010217404.1:0-18175 GCA_029875015.1 Lepomis gibbosus | reverse complement strand
CTGTTCATTTGATGTGTTGAGTGTTTATTATAAAATTGGTTAAGACTACACTTTATCACTTCAAGCTACCCTTTTTATTTATTTATTTTTCTAAAAACAAATTAGGCATTTTATTTTAGTTTACTTAAATTTAGAATTTATTAATAGAGTATTTATTATGTATTATCCCTCCAGTTTGATGTGAAAACTGAATATTGTTGAAATATTGTCAGTTGTTGACTAAAAACATATATGTTGGTACAACTATATGTTATGGCACTGAATGATAACGCTAGTTAGTCGATATGATGTTCTGGACCTTTGCTTCGGGAAATTTTCTCTAACTGGACCTCTTTGAATTCTAATTGAATACCCCTGATGTAGGCCATTCTCCAGTGCTCGTACGCACAAGAATGATTGCACGAATAGCAGAAGATATGAAACATGTGGTTGATTGTATATTTCATTGGGTATTACCCAAACTTGGTCTTTCTTTACATGTAAATTAGTTTGAAGATTGTGCATAGTGGGAAGAAGTCATTTAAATTAAACAATTAGATAAGAAAAACAATAAAGACAAGAAAAACATAGCGGGAGTGGGAGTTGTACCTTTGACATCAACAAAGAGTTGAGCTTGACATTCACTTAGCTGCTGCAGTACTAAGATACCATACTATACAGATACCAGCAAATTTAATTGCCTTGTTGAATAGTGCTCAATACATCAAAGTTAAGTTACAGAAGATATTTAGACAAGACATAAAATAAGAAATAGTGCTTGACTAGAAGGTACAAAAAAATTGGGAATTTGTGCAGTAGATGGCTTCATCCAGTAGCCATGAACCGGCTGCAGTGGCTGAAATGTATTCCTTTAGGGCAATTGCATCCATCAAAATGACGTTTTATGACCTTTTTGCCACCGACAGGCTCAGAGCGGCATACTAAGTGTCTTAGAACAACATGGAAAGGATAAATAGAAGTAACACCCCTTGTTTTTAACCAGAAAGAGAAGTCTAGTTCAAGGACAATTCTTTCCCTGAAATCTTGTGAGTCAACAACAATATTCCTCTCATTTCAGAGCAATAATTGTCCTGAAGGAAGACTTTTCTTTCTGGTTAAAAAAAAGTCTGAGCCTGTCTGTGGCAAAAAGAACGTCTTTTTGTGGACATAATTTTGATGGGCGCAATTGCCCCATAGGAATATGCTGCAGCCACTTGGCCAGTTCATTGCTGCCGGCTGAAGCCATCTACTGCATGGTTTCCAAACCTTTTGTACTAGTCATTTCTACTCCAAAATGTGTGAAAATAGAGCCCAGTTTTAAAAATACCGAAAATACCCTTTAATTTTCCCTGATGTATTATCATTGGAGATCATGTACCTCCATCTTCTGTCAAGATCTGTTGTAACAAAGAATAAACCTTCATTCCAGATTTATAATTTAATAAGATCATACTTGTGGTAGAGCGGGAAAAACATTTACAGCTCTGCTGACGCCGTGTCTGTGTGGGTTCTCCCCAGCTGATCTGGCTTCCTTCTTCTTTCCAAACACATGCAGGCTAGGTCAGTTAGGCGAATCTAAATTGCCCTTAGGTGTAAATAAGTGGAAAGCTTCCGGACAGCAAAGTGATGCAAATGTGGAAGTCCCTTTAACCTGCATTCTATGGAACTACTAGCTAGGTCCACACACGGCTCTTAGCTCTGCAGTCTCTTCCAAATATGGTAATGTCCAATGCCGCTGGTTGCAAAAATTCAACATGGCGGCGCCCTATCGGGCAAACTCATTCTTCAAAATGGCAGTCTATGGGTGTGAGTGTGAGTGGAGTGGCTGTTCCTGTCCTGCGATGCACTGGTGACCTGTCCAGGGTGTACCCCACCTCTAGTCCGATTCCAACTGGGATTTGCTCCAGACCCCAAACGACCCTAACCAGTTGACAATGGGTGGACGTTTATACAGTGAAGGGCATTTTGAGAAGCAGTGGGAAGACTTTGAAACTCAGTTTGGTTTGTTTGTCCAAGTTCCAAAACATCCTTGCATATCTTATACTGTCCTGTCTGAAAAAAACTGTATTAGCTCCTTCTCTGTAAGGCCCCTATTCCAAAAAGCACACTTTCTTCTGATTGGCTAACTTCTGAAAGCTTGCAGAGGGGCTACACCTCATGGCCTGCTCTGCCCCAAGTCCTTTTAGGCAAGTCCTGCCACTTGGCCGCCATCTTGGCAATGCTTCCGGGCAGCAATTTCGGACTAATGAGACCAGGCTCCTATCTAAATGAATGGGGAAAAAGCCAGAACTGCACTTTCACTGGTCACTGGGACATAAAAACTACTAGACTAGACTAGAATCAACATTAAAATCTGATAAAAATTGCTGTTTGACAGCTTTGCCCCAAAATAAGGTTTAAAAAGCATTTTTCCCGACTAGTTATACTTCTACTACGCATGCGTCACCGCTTCCGCGCATGCATAGTAAAGATAAAACAGACCCTTACGTAAGTGTAATCACGCGATTGGCTAAAGTGTGATTCCCGCTTTGACAGTTAAAAGCAGACAATTGGCTTTCTAGCCGGGTGGGGGGGCAGGATAACTATCATCTTTGCTGTTACAGACTTTCCCCATAGAGTTGTATTGAGGATGTGATTGAGTGGCATGTCTCCTCTAAATTGTCTCTGCTCTGCCTCATCACCATGCAGATGTGCTCAATGGCATTAATTTATCTTTGAAATTAGCGATATGCGAAGTTCAGTTTGATAAATTTGCTGTTTATCAGACAACAATTGAGATAAGAATTTGATGGAAATACTGTATGATCGATATCGCCAGAGTAGAGATTTCTTGAGGGCAAGGCCTCACTGATTACTGTAGAAGCACACAACATTTGGATATGGAAATTTTTTTTATACTATTGTTTTTTTCTGTTTTTCCCTCTGATTTTTGAGTTTTATGATGGACAATAACCACTAACTGTAGCTGCTATTATGCAGTTTGGCAGTTTAGCTGTGCAGCTAGTGGTCCTATTAGCTTAGATGACAAGGCCTGGACTGAGAGCACCTGGAGGGTGTTCGTGTTTACAACACTAGCACAGGAGCTCCAGAAGGAGGTTTTCAGGCTCTGGCTCTTAACCAGGCAACGGCAGTTAAAGTTAGCAGTTTTTAGCGGTTAGTTTAGCAATAAATAAAGCCGCCTGTCCATCAAAAAACTAACTAGCCAAGTAGCTTGGGACATAAGTAAACAAAAACATTGGAAACCTAGTATTAGTAGTCTAAAGCCTAAGGGTTTTACGCACAAATATTAATTTTACATATGTTTACCTCATTATTTACATATTTATTATTATTATTTATTATTTACAAGTTTAATATGAACATCCCACACTGTTAAATTGATATATATAGTATATAACAGAAAATAAGGGAAAGCATAATAGATCACCTTTTAAATGTAACTTTTTGCAACAATAAAACCCAGTACCTTGAGTCCATGTCCAGTCTTTTTATTTTTCTTAAAATCTAGTTCTTAATAACAAGCGTGTCTCATTGGTCAATCAACACTAAGAATGCATGCGACTGTAGTAGGTGCTGGGACAAAGCTATGAAATAAACAGAAATGTGGATTTTGATTAAGACCACAGTTACATACTTCAAGAGGTTTGACGCTTTTGCACTTTTGTGATGAAACGCCACAAGAAATGTGATGTCTGATCTTGGCATTCAATTTATATAGCCTCATAATGCTGTGCATATTCTTAAAATATGAAAGACACTGTCACATATAAGACGTTTACAATATGTTACTTTTACTCACTTGCTGACCTGCCAATTTTGTCAAATTCCAACTCCTATTGAGTGAAAACTCTCTAAAGACAAAACATCTCACTTTGAAAGACTGATTCTTAAGAAAATAAGGAATTTATGAGTCCTTATGATGAATCTGTGCAGGTAGGAAATTAATGGTTTACGTCCACTTTACTTTCTGATTATCTAACCCCATTACTTTAAACATTAGCAACACCTCTTGATGAGGAAAAAGTGTGTACAAGGCTGCCAGGAAGACAAAATAAATGATGAAAGTGATGTGTTATATAGATTATAGTGGTGGTGGTGCAGAGTAATATGCATTGCTGTAGGTTCCAATGAAAATAAACAAAATAGTGTAAAACTCAGATGTTGAATTGCCTCATCATCATCTAATGGGATATCCTCTCAGAGATTTCCATCAGCCAAAAGCTCTCTATAAATCTATTTTATGTCCTTTTAAATTAGCATATATGTATGAGCCGTGTGTCATTTCCAGGCTATGATTGTTTTGTGTTTTTGTAATTTTTGAATCTCGTGCAAGTGCTCTATGGCACAAGACTGAGAACCATGGGAATGAGGGGGGAAAATCAAGATGCCATCTCCATGCAGGAAATGCCAAGATCTGAAGAAAATAAGTTCAGCTCTTTTATCTCATCAGCCATCAGATAGCACAAAGTTTGTTTTTACTCTGCGTTATCTTTTGTGATCTGAATATATGATGGGATTGGTCTTGAAATACTGGTAGGTTCTGTAACAACACACCACCCTAATTGGTCCCAGATGTGGATTAAGTTTAAAATATCTGATAGAAATATCAATATGAATAAAAACCAAAGAGGCATGTTTGAGGAGACACTTATATGCACAAAATGACATTGCTGCTAGAATTTCACTGTGAAAGAAAACTGTGTATTACAGACTGGTACATAACGTGGATTAAGATCTTTAAACCAATTTTGTCTGGCATTTCCTAATATTCCTATATAAAGAAAGCAAAGCACATGAAGAAAGATACTGCTTTCTCGCTTTTTTAAAAGAACTTATTGATTGCATGCTATTTTTCTCTCTATCTCCTCCCCGCAGCTCCTTCCAGACTGATGACGATGATGAAGTGTCTAACAAGACGTGGGTGCTGACTCCCAAAGTGTATGAGAGTGATGTCACACACATCCTAAACAGCCTACTAGATGGATATGACAACAAACTCAGACCTGATATTGGAGGTGGGTGCCGATTTTTCACAGATGATCCATTTAGTTACAGAATCACAAAGAAATACACCCACGTTTATGACCAGTTTTGTGTAATCATACACACATGTGCACTCATTAACTGACATAGATGCTGAAATCCACGCACTTTACCCCTTCACTGTGGAAAAATAGGGACATAGTGTCTGCGCTGTCATGCACTATTTTCTAGAAGGGACTTTTGAAAGCTTGATGCCTGCCATCTTCTCACTTGTTAAAGACAGATAATCCACAATTGTGCAACGGTGAGAAGCCTGAAACACTCATCAATGAACCAACTATCCCCAAAGTAGACCTCTCTTTAATCTTTAAAAATCATTCTCAAAATCACTAACAAATACATTAGATAAAGGGAATCCATCTCTGAGCCAGAGTCAAGCTGAAATTAGAGGAACTGGCGCTGGTGCAAACTGAAGGGCATACATACTATAAAGAACACTAGTGACACTTAATACTACTTTTTTATATGCCTATGCCCAAGAGGTCAGACATTTCCCTCAGTGAAGATCATCGTTACTGGAATAATTTGTTTCTCCCGCAACAACAGTGTTTGAGTATCTTTACCAAAAAAGACTTGCAATTTGACTTTAACACCAGTCACTTCATTTGGACTCTATTGTCCTGATGTCTTGGAATCACTCGATATCCTTCCAAAACGCAAAGATTAAAAATGATGATATAAAAAGTACCCTTCTTCCTGAAGATGGATATATTTTGCAGTAATCCAGCAGCAACCAGTCGCAAACACAAGGGAAATGTGTGTTTGGCAGGCTTCTCATTTTCAGCTGGCCCTGGGTGTCACTTTTTCTTGTTTGAATGACACATCTCCTGTAGTTAGTTAACAATTATGGTGTTAGTTACTTGTCAAAAGGCCAAAGTAAAATATGGCTGTTTTGAAATAGCCAAAGTTTGGATTTAAACCTGGATTCAGAGTTGATAAAATACTATCAAACCCCAGCCCTAGTCACAGGAATACTGAGGCACAACAGATTAGTTTGATCTTAAATGTTGTAAAGTTTATAACATTAACATTAACAACATATAACATTTTGAAAGAATTCATTCTTCCTGTAAATCAACTATGCTGTTATGTTTGAAATTCTAAAATGGCATTTGTTGAACGATGCATGGCTTGTTGAAGACTTGTAGCCCAAAGTTTATATTTGGCCTTGACTTGGGACTTCATAGCTAATACTTGAAACCTACTTGTGACTTGCAGCTAGTAATAATGTTAGTCATGCCACTTGTTTGAATATATCTGCTGCAAATAGTGAAATGATAAGATATAATAGTTTTTTAAAGGCATGACATGAAAATGGTAGGCCAGCTGGATGGCCTGTCCATATTCCCTGCATACAGGCTATATACATTCTATAAACAGGCTGTACCAATACTATCTGTGTGTTTGTGGTGTGTGTTAACAGGCAGCCAGCCTACTATAAAGTATCTGGACCTGTGTTTATGTACATGCCTATTCCTTGGTCCGGGATAGTACTCCATCATCGCCCTGCATGCCTTGTCTTGTCCATGTGAGAAGTAGATAAGTAGCTTACTCCCTTCATTTTGACAGCTGGGCAGGGCTCCCTTGTCTACACAAGTGCACATACATCCTAAAACCTGTCACGTCTGAGATATTCAGTGCTCTTGAATACTTGATTCATGGGTCAGTATTGCTGGGAAAACTGGTTAAAGTCACTATGTGTCACATACGCTTGTAGAATAATAACTATATACCACTCTCTTTGTATGCTAGCAGTCAACTGCTTCTTCACCCACGGCAGGGACACTGGGTAGTGTTGTATTAACAGCAAGAATTTGAAAGAATGTCCCAGTCTTATCAGTCTATGTTACAAAGTTACAGTTAAGACACTTTGTATTTGTCTTGTTTGCCTAAATTACGTTTTGTGTCTTGTAGTAGGGTATACCCACAGAAAGAAGCAAAACTGCACCTGCACCTTTGGAAGTGCACCTTCCAAAGAAGAAAATGTTGAAAGTTTTTTTTTTTCTATCTCTGGCTAAACAAGTGATCACCAACTGATGAGCCAGCTTTAAATGATCATATTTTGTGCAGTTAACCAGTTAACATTTGTGGCGTTACATAATTTCCAGGGATAAATTACAGGCTTTTAATTAGATGTTCATGCGTTCAAAGCCATCAACATTTAAACTGTTTTAAAAAATTTTTTTGTGTTTTTGTCTGAGTTGGAATGTGCTGCAGTTTTGGCCACTGCTCACTCCACTCTTCACTTAACAATTGTAGTAGAGTAGGCCAATTGTTTTAGGTTAAAATAAATGATCAAGATGGCGGTACCACTGCTGGGAACTGACAAATGCCTGACTAATGGACTGACAAAAGTTATGGCGCAAGATGAAAGCAGTTGAGGAACATGATATACTGTATATTGTAAATCCATTACACTCAGCTACATTTGTGGTTTCTCCATATGCTGAACAATGCTGCATATAATGCGGCACATTTCATGAAGGGCATCATCATTATTCTTAAGACTGCTTCAGAAGTGGGCCTGTGCAGTAAATTGAAGAGCAGCTCAGATCTGCTTTGAGGTGCAGCTTCAGCCCAGAGAGCCGCTGCGTATCTGGGCGGCTGACTGCCACCGTCTTAACCATCATCTTCAAACACACTATGATCTCGCTCTCTCAGCGTTGGTCTTTCAGCTGCCAAGCTACACAGCTACAGAGGGGTTATAATTAGCTGGCTATACTGTCATCTGATCCACCAACCAACCAACCAACCAAACCAAGGCAAAGCAAAGTTTCACTCCTCAGTGCGCTGAAATGCTGTGGATTTAGATTCATCGCTGATTGTGCCACAGCTTCCCTTTGATGTCCATTGTGGTGCTCATTTAATTTTAATGCCCCTGGTGTCTACTGTACTTATGAAAGCTGAAGCAAATGGGATCGAGACATTGAGAGACAGAAAATTTAAAATCCTTAATTCTTAATTCATAATACATTAATGGCATTGATCAAGGTCATTGTTCCATAATATTTACAAATATGGAGCGCAACGGCAAGGACATATAGTGAGTGCGCAGTGAATTTAAGAGCAAGTCTGTGAGCTAATTTGATCAGCCTTTTACCAGGAAGCCTGTGGTGGGTGTATTGGCATGTATTATGTTGTATGAGACAGCGAGTTAGAAATTTTAGCACAGCCACTTTATGTTCACTGGCATCCTGGAATAATGTTTCCTTGGCATCTGTTTGTGCATTTATGAAATGCATCCACTTTCCAGTTGGCTGTATAAAATAAGACAAATTAGTTTTTATTTATTAAAATTCTACTTATGCCATGCCTGTAACTATACGTGTGATGTTACTAAGAATACAGTCCAGGGTTACATATTTCATACATCGCATTTTTAATGCAATGCAGTAATGCAATGTAAACTATTCATAGCCACTCAATGATATATCTGGCCCAAAAGCAACACTTAATTATTGAGAACATTATGGGAGATCAAGTGTAAACCAGTAAGACCATTTTGTGTGTGTGTGTGTGTGTGTGTGTGTGTGTGTGTGTGTGTGTGTGTGTGTGTGTTCATGAACGGTAAAGTGTGTGTGGAGTGGGAGAGATGCAATGCACACTCATGTATGCCTGTGAGTGACATGAAAAATGGATGCAACTGTACTCCCTCCCTCCCTCCGTCCATCTTTCACACTCACTACAGCTCCCACATCAACCCTGAGTCTTACCTGACTCTCCTCTCAGACGTAACGTCCAGTCATCCATAAACATACACATTAGAGAGTAGATGCTGATCCAGGCTGACTTAGAGGATCTGACAGAGCATGGGCGTCCGTTTGACACCAAGCTGTTCAGTTTCCTGACCCATACTGTGTCTGATGTCTGTCTGTTCATATCACTAAACCGGTGTAGGCAGTAGACACCAAGTGGTGCAATGCATGCCTGTGGGCAGATGTGAACATGTAGGTCTGCACAAGCAGAGATAATTCATATACACACGTGAAGGTGCACATGCGGCAAATTGTGTGTGCACTAGTTTCCTTACAAGAAATTATCCTTACTTAAAAAACAAATGTTTAATAGTTTCTAATGTAACTGCTGTGCCATTGTTATGTAGCATATTATTTTTTGTCTCTTTTGGGCCACAAATTGTAAATCTGGTCAAGTCAAAACATTTATGAGGCATGTTTAACCTAAAAGTGTGTCTCTGTGGGAGTGCTAGGCCCCAGCAGGTTTGTTAGAAAAGAGAGTAACTGATTAGCTATCAAGAGAACCTCACAGGCCTAAAGCATGGAAGGCCAGAAAAAGGGATGGCTGGGATGTTGCAGAGGGCACCAAGGTATTCGAGTAAATGGGTCAGGAGTTGGCCGTAAATACAGACAAAGTGTGGTTCTTTTACATTGGCAGGAAGCCTGTTTGAAGATGAAGTTGGCCCTGTAGGCTCTGGTGTAGTCTCCTTGCAGACAAAGAAAAATCTGAGCCAGGGTTTCTATTTCATCAGCTCTATCGGATGTATCATAGACCTGGTGAAATACTGATAATGTAATACAGTGTTGTAAAAGTTGAACTGAGTGAACTGAATGTCATTAACTTTTACAGTGGACCTAAAATGAACCCTGGATAGATGTCTTAAGCCAAAAAGTGCTGTGAGTGTGTTCTGATTATGAATATAAATGTATTAAATTTATTATTATTATTATTATTATTATTATTATTATTATTAGAAGTAGCAGTAATGTGTTAGTAAAACTAAATATAGCAAGGAATCTTGAGCAGTTATCCTGCAATTATTCACTATACATTTGTAAAGACATGTGGGGTATTAACTTCATTTCATTTTCATTTTAAGCATTTTAACATACATTACATGTTAAATGTATTGGAAATGCAATCAGGCATGGACCTTCACTGGGCCAGAAGTCCACAATATTTTCTTTTTTGTTTCTTTTCTTTTATATTTTTACTCGGATATTTATATTTATTTATATACCACTATATTTATTTATGGTCCTTTTGCCTTTTGTGCAATGTGTGCAACTGTGACACAGAATTTCCCCTCAGGAATCAATAAAGTATTTCTGATTCTAAAATCTCCAAAACTTTTTTAGCCACGGGCTGCAACAACCAATGCAACATCAAACAGCAAATTGCAAACGTCTGACTCAATAACAACATACGTAATTCATTGAAAAAAGATCTCTGACATGAGACAATCACTATATTTCTCAAGATCAAAATCTGAAATTTGCTTTGTTTACCATGCCTTCATTAGTAGTGCATTGAAATGTCGGCATGATATGTTATGAAACAACATTTTACTTAAGATAGTTGCTTGATATTTTGTGTAGTATTATATTATCCCCCCTCTCCCTCATTGGATCTGTTATTTTGCTTTGCTTATCTTATTTTTTCTATAGTATTCAATGGAATTAAGCGATATTGTGTCTTTTTTTTAGGGATGTAATTTTGATCAATTATTGATGGTGTTTGGTTGCTTTTTTTGATTGGTTGTTTCAGCCTGTAGCTTGAGTATAAAGATGTTGTTGTTTATTATTATAAATGTGATGCCTGATAAAGCTCCATGATTGCACTTCCACTGAACTTAATGCAGACAGTGTGCAAGAATTGAAAACTTTCCTTTGCAGTTTCATCCTACTCACCTGTCTGTCTGCTGTGTATTAGACAAAACATGATTTACCACTGAAAGCTGGTCACAACAATGAGATTATATACCTCTATAACAACTTCCTGAAACTTGTTGTGCATGATATGATAAACTGTCTTTTAAATGTTTTTTTTTCTGTGCTTATTTGCAGTCAAGCCGACAGTGATCCACACAGACATGTTTGTCAACAGCATTGGTCCAGTAAATGCAATCAATATGGTGAGTAATATTGGAATATGATGTTAACGTGTCATTGCTGTTATTAATAATTCAAATCAGCCTGAAACTGCACTGTATACCTGTGTGAGATTATGTATTCCTAAATTTGTGTTCACCCTGCCTCCATCCTCAGGCAGGTGAGAGTATAATGATCCTAAGAGTAGCTCTCTGCTCTTGAGCTGGATTCAGTGTCTTAGTCAAGCACACTTTAGGGCAGATACTTGCTGTCATGGAGGATTGGTTGGTCTACCTAATCACTATGCTGCCCCACTGCCCTTATAGTGTAGCAACACAATGCAGGTGTCAATCAGCTACTTAACCACTGCACTGGCCTTTGCACCACAGTGGCTATGCAGTCCATTTAATGCATATGTTTGCATTAAACAGCTCTTATTTTGAATTAGATATACTGATTAACTACTTGTGTTGCTACACACAGTCGCATATTTACAAATGGCTGCGTGAGTTGACCTTAGATGTTTTTCGTTTGTAATTGCCAAGAATTGCATCAGCGACAATCTGAGATGTCACCTGTTCAGTCTCTATGTGGGTTGTTCAAATAAATATATCAATGTGTGATTTTCCTTGGATATAGCTTGAAGACAAGGCCTTTGATCATTTCTGTCTGTTGTTGTGGTGACAGAGAGAAAAAGTGCCACACTCAAACTGTGTAGTGGTTGCACTACATGTAGTTATGTTACAACTGCAATGCTTTATTTTCATTAAAAATTTCTCTAAAAAAATAAAAGCTTTATTTTCTTTGAATACCATTCTAATAATCTATATAAGAGCAAGAACACTTTCCTTGTTGGAAATATCCGTATTAGTCCAATAATAGTTTCTGTCTGTGTCTGGATGACTGTTGATTTGGTATTTTTCATTATACAAAGTAAAGTATATTTTAATACACAGTATTTGATGTCAGTGCAAGTTGTAGGCTTATATTTTGTAAATATTACACGTTCGACCAATTTTATTGCAATTTTATGAAAAGCTTGTTATGTCTGCAAGGATAAGTAAGTGTAGCATTTGTTATATTTCTCTTACAAGAATCCACATTAGTTTCAGCCAATATGAGTGGGAGAACTGGTTATTTGTACAGTGTCCAAAAATCATATCTGTGTATTACTATTAATTAAAATTAGAAAATTTAAAAGTTGAAAGTGTTGGAAATTGTAAATGTATCAGCTATCAAATTAAACCAGCAAGACCCTACCCCGTGGAGACCCTACATAACTTCTATGAATTTGATGTTATTAAAACTGAGGAATAGTAATAGAATATATAGCTGTCGTGCTGCAATGACTACCAAAATAGGGCAGAACAGGTCATCTGATAGTGGAGAGGGAAAATGTTTGAAGGAGAGAAAGAAGCATTAGAAAAACCTCACATCAGCAATGTTTTATGTGTCAATGTTTTCTGTTGCATGCTCCTGCTGAGAACCCACTTCTTTTGTAATTCTGCAGAGCAGTCTGCTCTACATGGTGGTGGCGTTCCATTTCACTTAGTCTTAGCTAAAACACCCACTCTCAATAACTGCAGTCACAGTGAAGTTGGAAGAGAATCATTGATGGGATCAGTTAGAAAATGTGTGTTTGAGCTCACATTAGGGAGTCTGCATGCATGCGTGTGTGTAATGGGGGCATTCCGCTGAAGCGTTGACGGATTACTTCATATTCATATGTAATCAGTGTGGCTGGGCCAATGCTTTAAGACTATGACATGACAAATGCGGTGAGGTTGGTAGATTCTCTAAAGAGCATCTAAGCATGAACATAATTCTGAATTATGCGTTAGGAATCTCTGAAAAAATGGCAAAGTTACAACTCGTGAGAGAGGAGGACGGGATGGGGCAGACTAACAGAGAGAAGAGGGAGAGATCAAGGTGTGAAGAAGAAAAAGAATTATAAATTGATGCTTTGGAGCCACTAGAGCTGAGCGGTTCATAGTTGTTCTTAGATGTGTGCAGCAGTTTGAATTGAAAGAAGTGCGATTCTGTGAAAGATTCCTCACTATATATAGGTTAAAGGAAAAAAAAAAAAGAAGTTTATCCCACTCAGCAGGGCCCAGATGAAGATCCTAAGGCATTCAATCTTTCTGTCATCATTGGATTTGAACTGTCTGTCTGTCCTTTGGGGGGGGGGGGTGCTGAAAGGATGGGAACGCTGCCTGGTGAAAATGTTGTTTTTTAAATCTCGTTTACGACTCTTTCGCATGGATTTAGGCTTTATTGTTGGGCTAAGCTTTGTCAGGAAGTTAATACCTCAATGCCCTCTTGCACACAAATCCCCTGATTTTTTTTCTCTCCTGCTGTACTTCACTTTGAACCTCAGGGCTCAACCATTCCAAATAACAAAATAAATAAGAAAGACTGATAGCTCCCTCTCACGTACTGCCTCTCCTTTTCCCTCTCACATTAGACCGCATCTCCCTTCAACTCTGCACGCACCTCTATCGCCTATGTTTTCACCTCTCATATGTATTTTCGAACAGACAGGCTCTTACTGAATAGTAGACAGAGGGTTTTGTCAGGCTTAGGACAAAGTGCTGCCAAAGCACTTATGAGGTTAGATAATACTTGAGCCAAACAAGGGAAATTATTAATTGCCCCGTAGAACATTTAATTTTCAGGTTGAGGGCGTCAAGATGATCTTTTTCAACAGAACTCTTTAGTGGGGACAAAAGGACTTCTTGGCCTGAATACACACTGTATCGTCTGAGGAAAATGTGCCTGCAAATGTGTTCCAGCCTTAAGTTTCCACTGGCATAGTAAAGTTTCCTTCAGACAGAACAAACAGAGAAGTGCTTTTGCTGCCCACATTTTGATTTGATCTCATTGCATCTCACAGTTAAAAGCTACACATTGGTGACAGCACTGGTGGCAAACAATACTGTTTGCAAGCTTTTCCTGACAAACAGAGACTAGCGGGTTACATAAAACATGTTCAGCTTTTAAACTGAAGTTAAACAAAACACAATTCCGGTAAAACTGTTTTATCTGTCCTCAGGAATACACCATCGACATCTTTTTTGCTCAGACCTGGTATGACAGAAGGTTAAAATTCAACAGCACGATGAAGGTTCTGCGTCTCAACAGCAACATGGTGGGGAAGATCTGGATCCCAGACACTTTTTTCCGCAACTCGAAAAAGGCCGATGCTCACTGGATCACCACACCCAATCGCATGCTTCGAATCTGGAATGATGGACGAATACTCTACACCCTTAGGTAACATCAGCGATGCCTGAGATCAGATAAATTTACATAAACAATAAATTCTAGTATTCTCCACTGAATAAAGCAGAAAACAAAAGATAGCAGGGGAAATACATGGTTACTAGTCGCCTCTACAACTTTAGCATTAAACATGTATTGTTGTATTGCCACTTAAGGTGCTTTCCGCTCTTCCTGGAATCCATCACTAGCAGCAAGCAATGCATGTCCTTTGAAAGTATTGTGAAATACCCAACAATTTACGGCTGCTCTCCATAAATGATTCATGGTACTGATTATTGTGAACAGGCCCAGGGCAATTTGAGATTTCAGCATTTTAAATTTGACTTTAATTAGCATGAAGGAACTCTGTCTTACTGAATGAGGCTGGCAGTTGTTAGTAACAACTACATTGCCCTAAACTGATGTTTTTTGGCACTCTTGCTCTCAGTATATGTCTTTAGAGGTAGGGTTATTTTTAAATAACACAAATATCATACTAATTGTAAATATTGCTAAATTTTATGAAGGCCCATTATTGTCTAAAGAGCTTGAAACAGGACAGTGGCACCCTAATTGTAAAATTATAATAATAACATAACTGCTTACTGTTTATGGGCATAAAGCCCACAGAACGAACAAGATACATGTTAAATGTGTTGAAGAGGAGCATTGATTAAAGGGAAATATTAGTTGCGCTTATTATTATGTTTTGCATGGCATCATAAATGCAGCAGATGTTTATACTGACACAACAATATATCATTAGTGATAATAAGACAGAAAGTGAACTCTTCTGGACTCAATCAAGCCGTGATGGATGTTCTGCTATGCAGAACACTACATCTGCACTTCATTAATTTGTTAAGGAACTCAGAATTTACCACTGGTTAATTAGGATGACCGCTGTGATTGGGAGGACAATGATACATGACAATACCGAGTGCATGGATGGGTAAAGTCATTTAAGGTCATTCTCTCATTAAGGGGAAGTTTAATGACTTTGCCTTCAAACTCCCTCAAGTGTGAAAAGAAGGTACTGGTGTGTTGCTGTGAAAAACATCAATTTGCTTTAGTGAAATATTAATTAATAATTTCTTGTGTTATTACCGATAAGGTTAGGGGTTAATTCTGACTTTTCTAACACATCCATGCATACTATTGTTTTGTGATAGATGGTTATGTAATTTAAAATCATTATTTACACATATACGTTTTACTATATACATATTTGTTTTTTTACAATAGTAACTGAGTCAGTGGATCCAAATATTCTGTGTCTCTGCAGGTTGACCATCGATGCAGAGTGCCAGCTTAAACTGAACAACTTCCCAATGGATGAGCACTCATGTCCCCTGGAGTTTTCAAGCTGTAAGTTTGGCCATATGCTGATACCCTACTGTCTTACCCCGCCTTCTCTTCCTCCGCTTCATTTCAAATACACACACACACACACACACACACACGCTGTGGCCACGCACAAGTGACATATTCCTTAACAAAGACATAATTTAGATAATAATTATGCAACAGGCCAAATCAAAGAATTCAAGCTGCAGGGTTTTCTTTCAGAAAACTCCAATATCCTGAAATCTCCTGCTCTCTTTACTAGCTAAAATGCTATCTCAGTATTTAAAGAGATCAGAAAAACAAAACAATATGTGTTTACGTGTTCAAATATGAGAGATGGGAACAAAAATATTTGTTAAACCATTCATTCATTCACAGTATGCACTGGCATTCAGTAAAGGGTTTTAACAATAGATGTCTCATTGCCAGCTCGACCAGAAGCAAAGTACTGATTGATTTCCCTGCACTCTGTCAATACTGTTCTGAAGGATATTTCAAAAAGTGACACAAGTCCAAATGAGTCAATGCCTCTGTGTGAGGAGCAGATGAGGGGTAAGTTATGCTAATTAGGCCGCTATGAATCTACAGAGAGATGCACCGTGGGATGGTCTCCAGAGAGAATACTTCCTAAATAGCTCTAGAGCAACAAGAAAGAGAAACCAGTGGTGTAGCAGGCCTAAAAATAGAACAGGAGCATTCATTTAAATTTGATGAAAGCCATGGATGTTTTTTAGAACTTTGAAAATCACTTGATGTACAGTACATGAGCTCAATCTCAGAAGCAGCAAGCAGAGCAGCAATATATCACGCGGCATAATTTCTCAACACGTGCCACAAAGCAACACAGCATTGTAGATTTTCCAGTGCAACCTCTTTTGCAGACAGGAGCCGATCACATTGTATTCAGTTGGAGAACAATTTCCAGATTAAGTACACTATTTCAGCTAGCTCTAAATTGCATATTCATCCATACATCCATCCATCTATCCATCCATCGTCAACCGTTTATCCTGCGTACAGGGTTGCAGGGGGCTGGAGCCAATCCCAGCTGACATGGGGCGAAAGTGGGGTACAACCTGGACAGTTTGCATATTCATTTGTAATATTTTAATTACAGCAACAGTTTCGACAACAACAACACAAAATTGAATTCATGGCATTGAGGAGCATTGTTGTTCTAGCTTCCTAAGAGGACAGTGAATCAATAATTTGTCCTGGATGCATTGCCAGCAAAGGAGCAGACGGCCTGCTTGGTTGACTGTAATGTGGCAAATGGGCAGATCCTTCCATCACCTGCCCCTCTGAGGTCCAGCATTACTGGATGTCTGAGAGCACTTTAGTCATAAAGCCATTTAAAGTTTGCACTAAGGAAGTTTTATGTGCATTATTCAAGCCACTCCCTCATCAGCTGCACACAGCTCCTCGCTAGACTGAAGACAGCACTGAAATTGAAATAGAACTGGCTTAAGATCATCATATTCAGCCCAGTACTGGGAAACATTTAGTCTGATCCACTCACAGCATAAGGAGCCTAACTCATAATTCAACTTTCTATTAGTTTAAAAGATGCTTCCTTCCTTTTGTTTCCCAAATTTGGATACCAGACATAAATTCAACACTAACAAATATGATTTGATTAGGATAATGCATCTGCTCATCTAAGTGAATCAGCACCAGACAACTTAGATTGTTATTGTGATATTCGCAACCAGAGAGCATCACTTAAGGTAATTAAAAGTATTGAAATCCAAGTCACAGCCAGCCATTGATCAGTTCTGTAATTTGGACTTTTAAATCAGCTCAGTGTTTCTGAAAAGACGTTTTCTCCCCACAGATGGACTGCATATATTGTCAACATGTTGTGCAGGAGTGTGTTATATAATTGTTCTTTCATGAAACAGTTTATTTGCAAGATAGCTGACTTAGTGGGTATGGATTACTCTGAAATAAAACAAACTGTGCTCTGTAGTTGTGTTTTAAATTGAACGCTGTTCCAGCACGTTGTTTTATATAGCAGAAAGCTTATCTGAGGAGTCAAGTCTGAAGATATTTCCTTAAATGGCTGAATGTTAGTCTTTGAAAACATTTTTGTACCAGGCTTCTCTCCTCTCCTTGTTTTAACTAAGTCCCATGTAACCAGCGGTGTAGTCTACGTGATACGCAGGTATATGCCGTATACCCACTAGGAATAGTCAAAGATTTCCGTATACCCACTTAAAATAGCGAGATGATACGTAACACCATCGTTTTGTGGCATAACTTTCACAAGTTCATTCATAAGATCACCTCTTTTGTGTTGCGAAACTCAGAACTGATGTTTGCGGCTTCCGTAGCCTGTGACCAGGATCTGATGTCAGCTACCAAACAACAGCACAGCTGCCTGGCTGTCACTTGGCGTACGTTTGAAATTAACTAATGTGAATCACTGAAGGAGATGTGAAACGCCAGCAAACTCAAACTACACTCTTTCAGTGTTTTAATAAGCCTGCAGCTAAAGCTGCTGCCGCTCCGGGTGACACTGCAGCTGCAGCAGATGACATGACCGTTAAAGTTACTGAAACACAGAAAATGAGCCAGATGAGGCTGATGCTATCGTAACGTTACCTGGTGAGTGAAAATAGCATAGAGGCCTATGTTAACATTAACGCTATCATTAACGGAACTGTAACAGCATTGTTGGTCTATTGAATTGAATCTAGAACTAGTTAACTAACGTTAAT
>JAPMOB010217403.1:0-27744 GCA_029875015.1 Lepomis gibbosus | reverse complement strand
TTTCTTGTGTTATGATGAATTAGGTAGAATTATTATTATGAGCAATGGTGGAGAAGATCTATCAAATTATAATAATATGAGAAAGATAATTCGAGAGTCAAGTCACGGCATATTATCAGGTCGGCCCACCTACAGACCACAAGAAAAACTAACTCATCACCAGTGTGTTATACAGTAAGCCTCAATACAAAACCCACAGTTCAATCACCAATTAATGAGTCCTTATCTCAGATCGAATCTCCTAAGAGTCCATCTTTCTATATCGCAGTAAGTAAACAAAAAATACTCAGTTTTGAATAAAACCAAGTGACGCCTCTCGTGTTTAAGCTTAGTAATTCTCGCGACAATACCGGAGTTCTCCCGCAGCTTCCGATGCTGGTGATCAGCACTGGCTGTAACTCGGGACAGACTGGGCCTCTTTCGGACTTGTGAGTTTAGTTTGAAACGCGGTTTTACACAGATTTCCTGAGCTGACTGGTGGCTGTGTGTGAAACGCAGGCGCCGATCGCCACAATACACGTATACACTGTTGCGCATTTTTCCTGTCCGTCAAAGCAGCGGATGGCCCGACGATTTCACCCACCACCACCAAGTTACCCGCGGGTGGCGGCGGCTACTTTCATTCCTTTTGTCACACTAAAGTTTATGTAGTGACAGTTTCTGTTAAGATTAAGGCCATTGTACAACAAGAAGGCAAGATACAGCGTAAAGTGCAGACGAAGCACCAACTTCGAAGTGTCAACTTCATCTGCAGACTGCTTTACTCTTGGGTGTCTTATGACCAGAGTATAATCGCAGCCTTTGCGATAAGAAAATCTCGTTTTATTACATCGCGATAATATCGCAAATGCAATTAATCGTTCAGCCCTACCTACAACCCAGATCCATCTACTGAAAATGGATCAAATTGTATGGCATCTTGTAAAATTTGGCTGATTTCCAACTGGCTAAAATAAGATGTCAATGTAAACTCAAACAGTAACAAGATAAACACAAGTTCAAGTAAATGTTTCTCCAATCTACCACAGCTGGAGGATAAGGTCGTTTTTTGAATATCACCAGTCATTTTTAAAATGTCACTGTAGCGTGGCCTGGAAACCGCTGGCAAGGAGAAGGTAAATGGATGTACGCAACTGAAATATCAAAGCAACAGGCAGAACCTACACTAACATGTACTACTAGTATGCATCAACTCTACAATGACTGAAACTTTACTATATGACTGGGGAAAAGTGAAGCTTGTTAACTAAAGGTTCACAATAGATATAGACATACATATCTATTTCATACTGGTTAAAATTCCTGACCCGTCAGATGTTACATGTGATTCATGTAGAGTGCTGGACTTAAGCCCACATCCGGTTTTCACCTCAATGATTCACCTTCCTCACCAGTTCCTGTGTTGTATAGTGAACATATAGTCCATACACCACACCAGGAAGGAGATTACAGTCCAATCACAGGGCACTGGCATGCAAGTTGCCTGAGAAGTCAGTCAAGTGTTAGCATAGATAATCTTGCAAAATGTGTGTGTGTGCACCCAGGTTAGCTGTTACATGTGATAGGTTTGTGTAAGATTTTTTTTCTCGTAAGATTTCTAAAGACTTATATCCATAGCAGAGCAGATGCTGTTTGACAACTGCAGCTGTGTTTCGCTCTGAGTTGTCAATCATTTTAGGAAGTGTGTATGTGTGTCTGTGTCGGTGTGTCTGCGATGATGAAACTGAGTCCTTGTCATGTAATACAGTTAGTAAGGGGTGTGCATGCGCACATTTCCCCCTGCAACCTGATCTCCACTGACAGTTTGTGTGTTTCATCCTCGCCAGAGCGAACCGCAGCAGAGCAGATATTCACGGTGCCGTTAAAAGGCTTTTGAAGGTTTCTCCGTCTCACATCACACCAATTCCTAACATTAAAATTTCTCCATCATTAGCCGCGCATAATAGTGAGAGGCCTGTGAGAGGCATGTGTATATATCAGAGTCAGCTTTGCATTTGCAAAACTCTGTAGAGAAAGTGTCACTTTGTAATGGATGAAAGAGGTGAAAATACAGAGAGGAGCAAAAACAGAGATGAATATACTATACAACTCTACTATACAACAAAAGCAGAAACAGATGGACTGGGAAAGAAGATGTAACACTTTTTATCAACACAGGTTTTGTCCTAGTCTTTGACTAAATATTCTGAGAAGCTGTCAACAGAGGTTGGAAGTAGAAGAAGTACTAGAAGATTTATTGAAAAGAAATCGAAACTGAAATTCAGAACCTCTAACCAACATAATTTTACCATGTCGGTTATTTCGGCGTTCTAGTCCTGTTCCTCACTGTGTAAATGTAAATGTAAAGGCTCCGTATTTGTATAGCGCCTTTCTAGTCTTTTCGACCACTCAAAGTGCTTTTACATTACATCTGCATTCACCATTCACACACACATTCACTCACAGAGCTTAAGTGCTCAAATGGAAACTAACATTCACACACATTCATACACTGGCGGAACAGCCGCCAGGGGCAATTTGGGGTTCAGTGTCTTGCCCAAGTGTATCATAGTGTTCATGTACTTTCCCCTTAAAAACATACTATAAACATACTCCGCCCTGTCCAGTCCTGCTCAGCTTCCAGAGCGGAGTCTGAAGCACAGGGTCCAGGGAGATGTTAGCTAACGCTAACTGCTAACTTTCCAGCAGTTGGGGAAACAACAGACAGACTTTTATTAATGGGCGCACTGTGACCTACACTGCATGTTTACTGCCAGACTGCCAGCTTACTCACTTGCCTTCACTGCCACTTTCTACCGCTCGCTCTCTCACATTCATTTACCCACACACTCGCTACGCACACACATTGCACTGCCTTTAAAAGTCAGAAGTACGCTGCTCTTACAACAGCACCTGTCCCATAGCTGTCCTTTTTAAGAATGAGAAGAGGGAGCTAGCCAAGCATTGAGTGTTGCTGATATCGCACAGTGTGCCAGTAAAAAGCTTGTCTGTTTATTCGGAGGGTTACAGTTAAATTAATTAGATTTTCTTTTCCTTTTTTTGCTTTAGCAACATTTATCCTAATCTATAACTGCAAACTACGAAAAACATTAAATTAAGACAGAATCTTCTGTATTGTTTTCAAAATCTTTATTTGTAGTATGAGTGTTATTTTAATCCATTGTTTATCTTTCACTTTAGTACATCTTTATACCAGCATTAGCATTAGGCCTATTTAAAATTTCACCATTTCTATTTAAGTAAAAGACAGCCACAAACACAGGCCTTTTCAGATAGAACAGCAGTGTTTTAACACACACACACACACACACACACACACACACACACACTCCATACACACACGCACACACACATGCACACACAGGCAATGCAGCTCCTCTCTCTGTCACACACACACACATACACACGCATGCACAGCATAACTGCTCTTTTATGCTGTGCAGCTTCAGCTTTCACGGAGAAATTGTGTTGCACGCACACACACACATTAAACATTCACACACATACTTCACCAATATTGTACTTATCAAATCTTTAAGCTATAAAGCCTTCCACCTGCTCACTCATTTCATTTCAGTCTGGCCTGAAAGCCTTGAGCTCTGTTTGCTGGCATGTTTCTCCCAAACTTCTGTTGCTGGAGCAGCTCATTTCAGACATTTCAAGAATCTATTAAATTTTATTAATTTTACAGTTTGCAGGACTTGATAATATCCACTTCTTTGTGGTTTTTGAAAGATTCTCCTCAGCCTAGTCTATACTTTATTGAAAGTGAAAAGAAAATTGGCAGCAAATTTAACAGTTCACTTCTGACACACACTGTCAGGAAAAATTACTGTATAGCAACCCAGTAACTCTGACTCTTAACAACCACCTGTTACTGTTTACTACTTATTATTTATATGTCATTTTGTAATTCAGTGCTGTTCATATTGTATATACACCGTCACCATGTATGTAATTAATACCTGCACATAAACATTTCCACTACTTCTAGCGGTTTAATTCACCATGTCACAAAGCTCAGATCAACTCAAACTGGTTTTTTGAACATGACAAGGAGCTCATTGTACTCCAATGGCCTCCACAGTCACCACATCTCAATCCAATAGAGTATCATGGATGTACAGCTGACAAATCTGCAGCAACTGCGTGATGCTATCATGTCAATATGGACCAAAGTCCAAATGGACCCCTGGTTGGTGTAAGCTAAAAGAAGAAAGGGGCAGAGATTTCAGGGTCTTGTCTATATAATTTTAGAACTGGAAGAGAAGTGGATCAAAAGCTGGTCTCCAAAAAGTCTGCTGCACCTCTGACCACACATAACAGTGACATCACAATGTACTGACCACATCCTAAGTACATTTTGACATCACCGCAACTAGGCGCAACTTCAACCACTGGAGGTCAGATTGGTGTTAAGTTACTCTGATAAAATCTTTAGACGTTACAGGAGGAGTAAGGTAAGGGTTCCCTGTGTGTTGATCTTTCCAGCAACGTGTGATTTCTCTGCTTTAAAATGTGGTCAGAGAGTAACAAAGCCAGGGCTCTTTCTCTGCAGTGCCGGCTGATTTCCTGGAAATGGTAAAAACCAATAATTCACACAGACCTGCAGTGTAATGGGCTTTCAGAGAGCTTTCCAGAACACAATGACTCTGACTGTCAAGGCCTTTGACAGACACATGCACTTTCACATGATCCCACACGGTCATGCAGACGCGCGTGCGCCCACACACACAACCTCATCTTACATTTGCAGACCCTTCAACTCAGCGTTCAGTCCAGTTTCTAGCCGTGAAAGCGCAGTGTCTTTGAAGGTGGGGAGTCAGACCACAGCTCTTGGCTGTGGCAGTGTCAAATCCAACCAGCCAAAGAATCGGGGTCAGAACCAAATTATCCCCCAAAGGCAGGAGGGAGACAGGACAGAACGGGATGAAGAAGAGGGAGAGAGACGAGAGGTAAGGAAAGGAGAGAGAGTTGGTTGTTCTTCTAGTAACTACAGGGGTAAATGAGCCATGGGGACCTGGAGCAGCAATTGTCCCTTATAGATGAAGAGTGAGGCTGCATGTGTGTCAGCAAAATAGAAAAAGAACGTGGAACGGGAGGAGTGATAAAGCAACTGCAGGGAACTGGTGGTGGTTAACCCATGTATGTATAAAGAGAACTGGATACAGAGTTGGAGACGGGGCCCCTGTACATTCTTTGGAAAGCTGCTCCGTGGAGAATAACACCAAAAACTTCTGGGCATAAAATCACACGGATCTTCCGCATTGTGCTGCCCTACAGGAGCAAGCACACTAGATATTTCGGCCATCAAGCCGTTGTTCCTCAACAACAACAAAGAAAATTAAGTCCTAATACGTGTATGACTCAAGTGAATAAAATCAAACATTTATTGAACATTTGTTATATTGTTATGAAAAAATTATATTGTGATAATTATTGTTAATGTTTTATTGTTCAGCCCTACTTTAACATAAGCTGCTAATGCTCCAAACAGCCCTGTTGATGATAGCATGAGTATTAGAATGGAGAGCTTAGCAGACATAGCAACAGCAATCAGCAGTGTCCATAAAGGACATCAAACATTATTCTTCATGTGCCACTAGACTACAGGGAGACAGAGAGAGAGACAGTCACAGTGGGAGCAGTCACACAAACAGTTCACTTTTAGCTCACCTTGTTCCCTATGGCTTTCTTGGGTGGGAAGTTGAAGGTGTCCACCTGTGGAAACTGGGATCTCAAGTGGTTGTGGAGCTCCCTAAACTCGGTGTAACGCCTATACACATTCCACTCATTGTCCAGGATACGAATGTACACCTGAAAACAGGTAAGACACATTGTCATTATGAAAATCAGCACCAGCAGCAAGTCCTGTGAAGTCCTCAAAATCAAATCATTAATGAAATGCATTACTGTAGAGGAAAACTTAAAGTCAGTCAGAGTTAGAACTGAAATGTGCATGCTGTACAGGCTTTTCCCCCTATGAGAAGCAAACTAAACCAGAACTCAGTTATCAGGTAACCTAAAACATAAAAAAGAAACACACTCGCGTTATTTCTTTTTTTTTAAGTTCACATATTTGTCATCAAGCTTATACACTGCCTGACAATAAATGAATGAGAGGGGAGAAATAATGACTTCCCTTCATCCTTGTAAATGTGTATTTTCACTTATATACAGTAAAACAGAACAGTGAAAGAGTCTGTCTATCGGCGTGACTGTGCTGCCACCATTTCCATGCACCATTAGCTGCTTTATTCAGACTCACGAAAGATAGAGGGAGCGGAGAGAGAAGGAAAGATGAGCCTATTACAAGAAAGAGAGCGGGAGATGGGTTCCATTTTCACAGTAGAAAAACAGGGAACGCGCAGAGACAAAGAGAGAGCAGAACGGCTTTTGAGAATTCAATTTTAAAATGCCCGACCACAAAAAAATACAGACGTGATATGAGTACATGAAAACGGAAATTGATTTAAAAATCGACCAAAATGTACCAAGGCATATAAAAAAAAAGAAAAAAAAGAAAAAGTAAACAAAAGGCAAAAGTGTGGCATAATATTGAACTGCATGTTCCCTTGCACACAGATGGTCCTGAAAGTGTCCATGATGCCATTAGAAGAACAAGAGGCCATCATGGTCATCATCATTGTCATCATCAAAAAAAGTAACAAGAATGAAATGAGCTTAAGGGTCTCACCCCAACATGCCACAGCAGCATGCACTAAAGGTGAAGCGCTAAACACATTGCGGCTACATGCAAGTCAAAGCATGGTGCTGCAGCACTGGTCAGCACCGGTGAGAAAGTATGCAACGTCTTTCCCTCAGCTTTTTATTTCATTCTTCACACAGCTTTTTCTGTGTGCGCAACCCTCCTGGACAGACTGTCTGAAAATGTCTGTCATCATCATTAAACAATGATAGCGTCCTGCCCAAATTTGAGCCGATTCATATTTGAGCAGTAGATGTTGAGACATTTTACTGGATGGGTGAAAACTTTCACCCACTAGTGGTGGTAGAGGAAAAGTCAGCATTTAAGTTGATATTAATTTGCTTGGTACCATAAATGTCTGCACAAAATGTCAAGTCAACCCACCACACAGTTGTCGAGATATTTCCATCCCCGAACAACGAAGCCAGTATGGCTAAAAAAGAAGTCACCATTCTAAATAATGATTGGTATGAAATAAATAAAGACATTTGGGGCTGTGACTATCATTATTTGGCTTTAAGGCATTTATTTGAATGACACTTCTGAAAAGGCGTTTAATGCCCATTTAATGCACTTTTTTAGAAGTGCAGAAAGACTGTCAGAGCTATAGTACAGGGCTACATTTTGTGTTCATATTAACCCCAAAGACATTTTGATGGACATAGAAGCAAGTGAATAATGATGGGTCTTTTTGTTTTGTGGTGACTGTTTTTCTACTCAGTGATCTTTTGTCAGCATGTATGCTACTGTGCAGTCTAGGTTACATGGCAAACATGAAAAATGTGACATTTTGGACAGCCATTAAGAGGAGACTGACAGCTGAAGCTTTGCTCGCTGTTTTAAAAAGGGGCTATTCTAGGATCAGACCTTTAGGGGGGCTCAGGCCCTAATGAGATTGTGACATATATCAATCTTGACTTCACTATTTATCCACTCTTTCACCTGGCTCTTCCTGCTCTCGCTCTCTTTCTCTCTCTGTCCTCTTTCAGTCCATCCTCCCCTCTCCCTCTTTGCACTGTCAATCACACACAAATATATATTGTATGCAGCTAGACAATGCATCCACCCTGCTCTCTCCTTCTCGCTCTCTCTGTCCTCCTCCCTCCCTTTTTGTGCTGCCAAGCAAAAGGCAAATATTATATCATTATAATTGAATATTGGGTCCTGTGGGCAATGCAGTCAGGTAAAATCATTTTGACCTTACTCTCTCACCTGAATCTGGCTATTTTGCTGAGAAAAAAACTGTATATCCATCTATGGAAAAACAGACATTTCATTGGGGTCATATAGAATTGAAAAAGGCCAACGTCTTTACTGCCTTGGAAAATTCAAGCTGCATCTTAAACAGAACAAAACAGAGGGAGATGTGTATGGTTCCAATGCTTTAATGCACTGTCCATAAATGTATTGTACATTTACACAAGGCCCAATTCTATCAGAATAACAAACATTGTGACTACTTTAACTAAAATAATAAAATGCATCAGTTAGCTCGTTAGCTGGCAAGTGTGCGTGTGCAATGCATGACTAACTCAGAAGGCTAACATTAGCCAGTCATCTCTGAGCTAGCTAGTTAGCAAGTATTTACACGATGGAACTACAACCAGAGTCTTATTAAGTCTTAAATCTACTTTGCTATAACATTGTGTTTGTCATGAACAAGGTTAACTAACTTACACAAGGAAGTGGCGTATGGTGCTGATAAATCTAACATTGTTTAATTTGTGAATCAAGAGGTCCGGTCACACAGAGAGGGTGCTGTTCCAGCAGGTCAGGGGGACAGATAAAGTATATGTCACAGAACACACCAAAAAACACAAAGCAAACAACCCGGAGGAAATGTCTGTCTTTCTATCTATCAACTTCCTTCGCTCTGTTTCAGTACTCAGGACAGCGCCACACCTACACAATTACTCCTAGTTTAGCCAGGCTCATTTCACAGCACAAACACCCACTTCAGACACCCGCTCAGCTGTAGGGCTTACAGTAATCATATGCCAAAATATTTTGACACCAAAAAGCATTAAACCACTTGCCAGCAGTACCAGTATATGTGGGGCTTGTATATTTTCTGGATCCAATCAAAAAGGTGACACCAGCAGGATCTGACACAAGTTAACGTCTGAAAATAACATTAGAGGACAAACAATTATTTCAGAAAATAATAATAATAATAATAATTTTTCAAGGTTTGAAATTGAGTTGTGCTCGAGCACCCCTAAAAAGAATCTAAAAACCCCCAGGGTCCAAAATGTCTCATTGTTAATATTTCAGTGTCAGACAGACAAGTCTAGACATCGTTAATGTTATAAAAAGATATCAGAAAATTACACTTCAAAGTATAGTCGAATAAATCATCTAAAAGCATGTACCATCATTTCAATGGACATCTACTGACGAGTGGGAGGTGAGAAAGAACACCATGATGTTATTTTCTTATCATGTTCTTGCTTATCTGTCTTCATCAATTAATGCTCACTTTTTCTACAGTATAATCACAGAATAGAAAAATAATATGCTCAAGGGTAATACGATTTTTATACAGTGGTACGAACTCATATGCTTTATGCTGAATGAAAACTACTTTCTGATGCGAAACAGAAGTACTCCAATCAGCCCGTTGACTTTAGAAGATCAACCAGTAAAGAACAGACAGGTATAATTTATAGGTAGGTTAGAGGGAAAGACATGAGGCAAAAATACTGAGATGATGAGTGAGATGATGGGAAGTTAGTTATTGTAGTTTGGTCCACTCATTTGGGGGGCTGTATAAAGAGCAGCCGCACTAAAGGAAAGACACGAATCTGATAAATGACAGCAGTGGTTGACAAGATGGGAGAAGACAAGGCCGCTAATGGACTGCAGACTAGGCATCTCAGCACTTTATGTCTGACCTACAGATGCACATCTAAGTGTTCACCAACTTATTTTTTGCAAGTTAAGAGAAGCGCTGACTTGCTTCTTCCTCCTTCTTCTATAGCCAACTAAACGTGGCCATACTGAATGCCTGAATTCCTGCTTTGACTTTGTTTTGGAGTTATGACAATATTTCAAGTCTATATGATAAAATAAGCTATTTGGTGATTTGCAGCTTTTGAGAGATAACCATACACATCTACATCAATACAAAATTCAGATTACAAAATTCACAACTTTAGCCTGGACAAATGTTACGTTTATGTGCAAAAGCATGTTGAAAATAAAGCAATCTTACATTTCCATTATCTAAACAGTCTCATAAGCAAGTGTGCAAAAACATTGGAAAGCTGAATTTCTATCTTCTTCCATCTTGCCTCAATCACTCAATTATTGCAAAACATGCCACTTTGACGTGAAAGAAGTGGCCACACTAAGCAATTTAAGTAGCGTTATGTTGAGGTCTGATCATTTCATGATATGTTCCATACACTAATTGTTTAACTGAGGAAAGCAGGGGCTGTGCTTTTAAATATTCCATATGGTCTGCTGAACAGAAAGCCCTGACAAGCATGTCAAATACTTCAATGATATATTTCCAGATAAAGCAATGCATTTTAATCTGATTTCACCTCTAAGAGTGAAACCAGTGTGTGTTATATGATGTCCCCAGAATAAAATGTCACACACATAACATAAAGCATCCTGAACGTTCTGGACATACTGCTTCAAAGACCACACTACAATGAGTGGTATGACAAGATGACGTCCTTAAGTACTACATGTTATACAGCCACATGTAGTCTCTTCGGTCTGAATCCACATTAAGAGATGTGATGATAAAATCAGCCTCAGAGTGTCTGTAGTTTCTTAGATATCAAATGGCTCCACACATAGGCAAGTATTAGCACAGCGAGCTTAATCCACTTTACACTGTCTCATTGGCATGCTTATTTATGGCAACACATTAGCCTCTGCACAGCTACCAGTTCACTCCTCCTGACTAATCACAAATAATTATCTGACAAAAATCTTGGCGACATCCAAACTGCGGCATCCTTGAATATTTGAGCACCGGCGCTTTGATATCTCCAATAAAAGCCATCTTCAAACGGGGACAGGGCGTCTAATCATGGTTTAGAGGGACCTCATAGAAAAGGGTTGATGGGTTTTGGCTGCTTGACTGTGATGGACACAGTCCTATTGCCTGTATTTAAGTCTTATGAGAATATCTGAGAAAGTGTAATAACAGGTGTGTGAAAATATAACCTCAGTGAATCAACATAAGAAAGAATATCCACCTTTGGTTACTGAAATATCTGCAATTGATTTTATAGAGAAAGATTTTTATTTTTTTTTACCGGTGAAGTGCTGCAGTTCACTTCTTTCATACCAACTTTTGCCACAAAGTCGACTCACCTACTTCAGTTGCAAACTCACTACATTTAGCTTCAGGCTCAAGAAAAAGTATATGTATATTATATAGTAACTGAACTACATTTATGCAGATTGAGATCAATGCACATGCAGAAAGTTCTCTCTTGCATGGTGGACTTTTCACTTGGATACATAACATCATTGCAGTAAGGGAGTCTAGAAAGAAGTGCTCACTGTCTAGGAGATGTCTACACTGTTGGTTTCCTGTTGATATTTGGGTGACATTGCTGAATCACTTGTCTACTAGAAAGATGCTGTCTACATTTGAGCAGTTATCCACAGTAATAAGACAAAATGGGCCCAGAAATACAGGGTAATAACACAAAAGATTTAGCTGTTAAAATATATAGACTGTAACTGTAACAGTGACCGATAATATGCTTTACATTCATGCCAAATAATAATTTACAATAATATAATAATAATACAATACAATACAATAGTACAATGTGGTCAGTGTGGACAGTTGGATTAGTTAAAACAGAAGGATATCTGTTTCGTCAGACGGACGTGAGACAGAAGGCAAAAAAAATGCAGCTGGGTAGACACGGCGTAACTTTGTCCTGCGAGGTTTGCGTGTGCAAAAGTCCAAGATCCAAGATTCACCAAACTCTCTAAAGCCCTGACTTGCCCTGTACAGGCGAATCCAGTAAAATAAAGGTAACTCTAACAACAGCTAACAACAGCGACTCTCGTTACTGTAAGTACATGCAATATCATGTGGGCTTAACTTCTGCGCTCGTTCACTGCATTACTCATTTGGTCAGCTGGTTGGTTGGTTGCTTGGATGGCTAAATGTGCAAAGCAGTCAAAGGCTTGGCTTAACTTCACAACAGCCAAAGATTAAGGAGGAAGTGAAATACCTTTTAAGTTCCAAGTTAATTTCTTGTAAGTGGGGAACACAACGACACAAGGACGTCAGTTAAAGGAAAAATGTAGCACCGTCAACTGTTGGAAGACCACCAAATCCAGCTGCCGTTGGGTCTCGTCTTACCAAATAACCTTCACCATATAACAGAAAAGTATCAATAGTGTTATAAATGAAGACAATATCAACAGATATCAATATCAATAAAAATTAACAATCTGCATCCCTAACCCAGAGTAAAAAGAGGAATTTCACATCACGGAGATTCAAATCCTTCTGTTAGAAATCAGCAGATTTAAAAAGGACATGAATTCAGCAGTGTCAGTAGTAATGTTAGAGGACCCAATAAGAAAATATTAATAATACAGCTGCCAACGTCATCAGAGCAGCAGGGAAGTAATGGTTTGAGATTAAGTTAGATGAAATATTAAAAGGTACAACGTGTATGATATGGCCTAGAATTTTAGTTTGAAACATTCAGAAAATGAACTAACATGATCAACAGAATGTGAAACAGTAACACTTCTGATGTTATGTATAGTGTTGCCGAGATATCTGGTTAGCATGCTAACCAGCTAGCCCCAACCCACTTGTCTCGTAATACCACTTGTGTCTGGAGAGGAGATAGGTTTAAGAATATTTCCTATACTACCGGACTGTTTTCCTTATCAAACTGAAAAATACAGCCTTCTGAATTCAAGTTTCACTCGTTCACCAAACTAACTTCCTTGTAAACTCATGGTAAAACATTTATACTTCAGAACCAAAATAAAACTCACCAAAACCGTCTTGGTTAGTCTTTACACTGTTCCAACAATCACCAACTCTGGTTTGGTTGAAATAAACCCTTTATTCACAGTTAGATGTGAAAATATTCTGGCTCTCCACACATGCCTGACCTCCCTCTCGCTCCTCTGCTGTCCCCATCTGAACCCGCCGTGTCTTTGTCATCCCCAGAGTCTGAGTCCTGGTTGGAGCCGCTGTCAATCACCTCAGTACTGTATCCCCTGTCCTCCAACTGGCCTCTTTTGGTCTTGGAGGCTGTGTTCGATTCAGTGAATCAGTGCCCAAATCTGTTGCCTGCTCCTCCAGCACCGGTTCTGGTGCCCATTCAGGACTCAAACAGCTAATAAGACTGCTAAGTTAGCTGCGCTGATTACTGAGCTAACTAGCAGCAGCAGGTATGAGGTGATATGTGATATGCTGCCCATTTTTGATGTATGAATTCTAAAGGTGGAGAGTAGTCTCAATCCATACATACTGTACCTTTAAAGCTGAGCTTTTTGATTCAGCGATAAAGACTAATTCCCATAGGTTGATGGTGACATTTATAGGGACCCTCACTTTTAGCCGAGGCTCAATACATATACACATTGAAGTGCTAAAGACTGTGGAAAAGACAGGTTAAATAAAATGTTCAACATTCAGCAAACAAACCAAAAGAAAGAAATCAGTTCCCCTGTTTGTGATGCAGTCAATGTCAGATGGCAGTTATCAAATGACATTAACTATGCCTGGATTGTGACACTATAATAAAAGCTGTGCTCTGTGTTTTCCCAGCGTGCTTAGATGTAAAAGGCTTTGCATGGTATTTCATTTATTCATTAAGATTCCCAGTAGCAGACACCTCAGCAACTGCACGCTGGTCTGGGGTCTACATCCACAAATCCACAACGGTGCATGATTCGAAATAACTAATTGCATGTGTAAAATGTGTGAAGAAATCCCAGCACCTGGTAGAAACCCACATGAAGTTGAAAAGAATCTTATCCAAGGTAACAGAAACAGCACGACAGCTCGCTGAGGGAGAGAGTACCCGCATACCGTGAAATATTCAGGTACTAACTTCAGAAATAAAGATCTGAAACAGGAAGTCTGTGAACGGATAATTGCAGGTTTTTCTTTGCTTGACATTCAACTGGATCTTTAGCCTGAGGGAATTCCAACAAGCAGGTGGGACCAAGAGTAGTCGTGAGCCACAACTGAAAATTGCAGATGATAATGATATCTCTCTCCCTGCTCTATCTCTCTGAGAAGACCCTTGTCTGTTGTTCCCCCATCTGACAGGCAGGCTAACTGTAGGAGCTCCGACTGTGGTAAAAACTGTGTGCAAACCCATTTCCAGCACCACAGGAGACCCACACAAAGAGCCTTCTTGCTCACTTCACAGTTGGAAGACTACGCAACTGCAGGGCACAGGCACAAGATGGCTGACGTCTCATATGACCAGTGTACTGTGACTGACTGGTGTCCGAACAGATTTAAAAACACAATAAATTAAAAAATCTGATTCTGATCTGTATGACTTAAAAGAAATGTAACACTTGTTGAAGGTGCTGATCAGACCAGAAGGAAGCAAGAAAGAAAGAAACAGAAAAACTACAGCAACAAATTTCAGAAAGAAATCAGTGGCTTTTCATGGCAAGGCCATGATTTGAAAGCATGAAAAACAATTAGAAAAGAGGAAGCAAACAACAAAGCTTTGGAGCCCCAGAAGAGAGATAAGAGGTAACATGTGTGTGTGTGTGTGTGTGTGTGTGTTTTTATTGAGAGAGAGAGAGAGAGAGAGAGAGAGAGAGTGAGTGAGCAAAAGAAGAGAGTGAGCCAAGTCAAACCAACGCAAAGGCAGAAGAGCTTAATGTCATCCCCCTCCCTCTTCACAGATCATTGTAGGCCAAAACATTTGCCCAATTAGGCATAAAATAGAATCCATTAGGAGGTTGGATAAAGGGGACAGTATCAAAGGGCCACAAGAAATTAAAGAAATAAATGTATGTGTGCATCAATGTCTTCTGCCTACAAACACCTGTCCAGGCAAGCATAAGGCAAGGGAAGGTAAGTCTTTATTATCTTACCTTTTTACCTTACCGTAGCTTTTTAGTCATGCTAGCAGTGTGCCTCTAGGGTGGACAATGTTAGTTAGTCACTTGATCCATCACTTTGGTCCAGACTGAGATATCTCAACAACTACAGGATGGATTGCAATGGAATTGTATACAGACATCCGCGGTCCCCCATAGATTGATTCCTAATGACTTTGGTGACCCCCTGACTTTTCCTGTAGTATGACCCTTGACATTTGTGGTTTTGAGCAAAATGTCTCATCAACTGTTGGATGGATTACTATGAAATTTAGCACAGGCCTTCCTATTCCCAAGAGGCTTAATTGTAATAACTCTGTAATGCTCTGACATCTACTCCCATCATCAGGTCAAAATTTCAGTTTATCCATTTATAACCAAATACCTGCTAAACTCAATTTCATCATCCTCTGTTGTTCTTTAAACTTTCTGCTAGTTAGAAAGTAGGGATTGTCACTGAACAATTCAACCTTTACATTTACATTTATTCATTTTAGCTGAGCCTTTTTTCCCCAAAGCAACTTACAATTGCTATATATGTCAGAGGTCACACGAAACTGGAGCAACTGGGGGTTTAGAGTCCTGTGAAGCAGGAATCAAACCCGGGTCTCTCACACCAAAGGCATGTGTCTTATCTACTGCGCCATTGCCACCCATCACTCTTTTCTCAAAGAGCCTTACAACTAGAAGAAGAAGAGGAAAAAACAGGCATAGGGAGACAATGCCAAAGACAGAGAGAGAGTGATTACTACCTTGACTGCAGAAAAAGGTGTTTATTTTAGACATCCAGAATAAGACACTGTGAGAGGAAGAACCAGTGGATGCAAATGAGCAAGAGACGAGGAGGAGGAGGTGGACGAGGGAGGTGGGAAGAAACGCTGTTGTAAGAGTGATGAGGAAGAGGAGGAGGATGAGGAGGAGGAACTAAAGACATTCAAGACAAGGGGCAACTACAGTTGACCCTGTTAAGAAACACGACAAAAATAGGTGGGAGGGTAAAAAAAGGAAGAGTAAAGCAGAGGAGATAATGGAGGCGTGTGGACGGAAAATAAACGAAGCATTCTTTTGATGAGAGCGCCTGCTTTAAAATTACATGAATGATTAAATGGGGGAAATTAACGACTCATTGAATGACTGAGTCCACAAAGAAATCAACAAGCAGAACAGGCGTGATGAAGCAATGGGTGGCACTTCAACCAAAATAATCCAAACTCCATTGTTCTGTTGCTAAGTGGAAGTGGATGAAAGCTAAAAAGCTGTTCCACCAAACACCAAAGGACTACTGTGTGTCCTTTTGATTAATTTGATTCAGAGGTGCTGCTCCATATAAGACTCTTTATATGGTGAACCATATCTTTCCATTGTTTGGCAAGCTCCACTTTCCATCCCTCCTCCCAGCTCTTTGGTTGCGCACATATAACTACTCCCCGTCTACCGATAAAGGCTGCGATATTTATTTTGGCAGATAAAAAAAAGGAATTGACCTTAAGTGTGTCCTACTGCATCTGTCACTGCTTGAGGGAGGTGGCTGGAGGTTTATGTAGTAGAGGTGAGCTCTAAAATGCAGAGGGAAAAGAAGGCCTTCCCTCAAATCTGTCTCATCCATTACCTTACCCTTGATTTGTTCTACTACGGCAAGAAAAATGTCCCAGAAAGAAAAAGTCCATGTCCTATGTATTTTCAACTGACCAAATGACAGAAGGAAACATTTTTTCAATATACGTTATTTAACAAGCCATCTCCTGTATATTGTGAAATTATTCTAAGAACTGGGAATATGTGGTACAATCAGCAGATCACTTTTGTGTTGCTTCTATTAGTCTGTAGAATATGAAAAAAGGAATCAACTGGTGTTTCACAGAGGATTCTTCTTATTAAAAAAGTAATAACTGAAACTAAAAGAGAGTGACAAGGGAGGGTTTTCCACATTTTTTACTGCTAACCAAAGCTTCTCCTACATCCCTGTCAAAACAGCTCTTCACTGTGAAAGGAACTTATTATTAAAATATTCTGTTTTCTATTTTACTGTTTGAATTGAAGAAAATGCCACATCACTCTACAAATCTCGGCAAACAACACAGCGCCCGCTACCAATCCCTAAGTGCAATATTGGTGCTTTTGAAAGATTGAGTTTTGTTGAACAGTGCTGGTTGGTAGACTGCGTGTACATCTGCAGCATAATCAAAATCCATTAATAGTTGTGTTATTTAAAATGTATACAGGTGACAAAATAAGCCAAAACCCTCATGGAAAAGGATGTTAACTCAGAAGTAACTTCATCCCAGTTACAAACACCATAGGTCATATTAGACTTAATGCATTATTTACAGCATTTGTTAGTCATACGGTCATTCTGACAACTAGCACTGTGCTTTCTTAAAGCAAAATGAGTTAACCTACTAAGTGATAAAGAAGACAAAACCTACAAAGCAATAAAGAAGATAAATCCTCTGTGGCCTAACTGCACCTGAGGGAAATATCTGTCTCTTAAGCTGCTAAAGCTAATCTATAAATATAGATTTATAGATATATATATCTATAGGTAAAGTAGGCAAAATAGGCAAAGTAACACTGTAGTGTCAAAATGTCCAGTGATGTTGCCAGAGCCAGAAAGAGAGGTAGAGACATGTACAATAAGGTCTGTAAAAAAGTCTGAACATTGGAGGTAATTACACAGTTTTCTCAGTGTGTTTTAGCACATAACGTCAGGAGGTTAAACGCTCATTGAGCATGCTGGACAAAGATCCCAGTGATGTAAATTACGGCTTTGAAGGCCCATTGCAACAGCTCTTTCCAGGCTCCCTCTTCCTCATATAGAACAGCCATCAATACAGCAGACGCTTTAAGCTTTTTATCACTTGAGGACTCAGCACAAGTTCTTTAAGACCCACAGGTGGTAACCAGATATGAACGTCTAAGTTGGAGGCTACCTTGAAAAAATTGTCTGACGCCACAGCAGGAGGAAAACATTACAAGCCACAGCTCTTATCTCCATCTTTTATCACAAATGCGTCTTCTTCTTCTGTTCCCTTCATCTCCCACCTCCCTTCTCCTGTCAGCTCCCTCCCTCCCACGCCTCCTCTTTGTGTGACCCTCCTGAAACACTTGACTAAAAACTCAAGTCACGGTAAGAGACTCTTTTTCTCTCCCTTCTTTCATGTGAATGAATGCGTCACTGACAAGCCCTGAAAATTTAGCTTTTAGCGTAGTAAAGAAGCCAGTGAGCAAATGATTGAGGGTAAGGGCGGGTAGTGGCGGACGTAGAGCAAAGTAGACCGAATGAGACTGAAAGAAAGGGGGGAGAGGGGGAAGTGGTGTCATGGGGAAAATGAAGCATGAGAGGGAGAGACAGACAATTAGAGACACAAACAAAATGGCTAAATATAAATTGAGAGTAACAAGGCAGAGGGGGCAGAGGGAGCATAGAGAGCGGAGCAGCGAGGGGAGGGGCAGCAGACTGACATATTATGTTCCAGCCCAAGATCTAATCAGATGTCTTCAGGCTAAAGCAGAGATCATCACACTGCCTCCTGACTCCCTCGAGGGGACAACACCATCGTCAGCCAAATCCTGATTCCACCACCCTATCCCCACAGGGAGTGAGGGCCAAGCACAGTCCCTACCCCACCTCTCACATCCCATTTCCACCTGCTAACGACACCCCTTTGAAGCCTTCATTGAAAGGCGGCTTGCTGATGAAGTGACGCAGCAGGACTTCACCTCAGCTCTGACTGCCGCTTGACCTTCAAGAGACCATGCAGCTCAGTGTTTCTTTTTCATCTTAAGCAGAGTTCAAATCCAGATGATGTGCAGGCGAAGACACTGTTCAACGGGGGGACAAAAAGATATAGCATGATGAAGCAAACTGCAGCACATAAGTCTGAAAATCTCAATGTACAGGTTTGATCACATGAACCAGACAACATTATTCCAAATTATGGGCTGTTTAAGGATTCATGGTTTCATACCAAAGCACTGTTTATTTATAGTCATATAGCGAGTGGACTGCTATTGCTACGAGTGTAGTTCAATTTAAAACTACCACAAACCATGTAGTTTAACCAGCACAGTGTCAATGTGAATTCAACTATAAAGGCTTGAGAGTGGAGAGCCAGGACAGTATACAGTAAAGTTTCACAGATGTATTGGTGAATATTGGAAGATGAGTAAAAAGATGTTCTATTTTCAGCCTTCTTACTTTGATTGGAGTTTAACTTAATTTTCTTTTCTTTTAACTAAAGATTTTTTCAAACTATTTAAATTGCCATTTACTTTTCTCAGTAAAATGAGAAACATGAAAAGTTGGTATGTTGTCATAAGAAGAAACTTCCAAGAAGAGAAAAGATCCAGTCAATGCCTAAGAAGAGAACATTTAAGCCTATAAGGACAACAAAAATGAAGAATGATTACACATACATATGTTTTCATGCTTTGATTAACTTTTATTTTATACTTGGGATGAGACAAAGTGTCATCCATCCATCTCTATCCATTGTGCATATGTGCAGGGTTGCAAGGGGTCTATCCCAGGTCACGGCAGCACACCACGTTGTAATTAGATTTTTTTTATTGAAGTATTGATAAAAGCCTAAAAAATCCATTATCATATAGGCTCTATTAAAGAGGTCGTGTTTATTGTATTGTTTTGCATTACACTGTGTGGATGACTGTACGTGTGTTCTTGTTATTGTGTCGTCCCACTCTAGTGAAAAGGTCACAGTTCCGAGCCCTGCCATTGCCAACACATGTTCATCGACGGCTGTGCGTCTCGTTGAAGTGCCGTTGAACAAGACACTGAACCACAACCTAACCACCACCTCTCAAGAGCAATGACTTAAGTGTCTAAAATGGAAATGCGATGTAAATTACACTGATGCTGAAGTTGATGTGGTGCCCGTGCTGCAGTGTGCAGCAGTAAAAGCAGTCTCTGTGCCTTCCCGAGGGTGTTTAATCTATGACTGATGGAAGTAAGACCAAGACAACGATTGTAATTATCATCATCATCATTGTAAAACATTCATCATTACCATCATTAACATAATAGTTATCTCCCTTCGTCACCAACCAGCCATTATCATAACCATAATCACTTGCATGCACACATTCAGATTCATGTACGTGCGTGACAACACACACGGACGCAGAAAAAAATGCACACAAGATAATCGGCATTACCCGCATTCAAAAACAAAACATCCATCTGTCTGTGAATGCAACACCGGCATGCGTACACAGCTCCACACGCTCAATCTAAGTTCACATTAATGCATATGGATGTATCATCTCATCTGCATAGCTAAAGCAGCCCATCACCATGTGGTCTAAGCCTCTGGCTAATCAGAGTAATGCACACTGAGCAGGTCAGGATTTAAAGCTTACCGCCTCGGCAGCCACAAGTCTCCTAGGCTAACCCAGCTACGTCCAACGGCTTGTATACAAATTAAAGGTGCTAACACATTTACCGCATTGCATTGCAGACATCTGAAAGAGTGTCAACGAGGACGCCTCAATTATTTATTGAGTGGTTGATTTATGTGGTTTCATATGGTGAATATTAAAAGGCTTTGGGAGGCACAGGGAAGCGAAGGATGGTTTATGTAACTGCTATTAATTGGGACCCTTTATCACTCCCTTTCTCTCAGAATACACAAACACCTACAGCTAAAAGGTACTGTACTATGCACGAAGACGAGCATATTATGCAGAAAAGATAATACAAAGGTACTTTTAAAAAAAGCAGTGGGTACGTTTGCACTTATGCTTTTTACCCGCATTATCTGTTGAAACAAAGTGCAGTTCTATAAAAAAAAGAAATAGAACAAAGGTGTAAGGGACAGAGAGGGGGAAAATTATAGTACAAATTATCCAGCCTGATTAGCATAATTAAAACAGTGAGAAGTTTGCAGCGAGCCCCGGACTTTGTGTGGAAGTTAGGGCTCAGCTTTTTGCTGATCAAAGAGAATTGCTCATTTGGAATATATGCACATATATCTATAAAATGTATATGTATGTCAGATCAGAGGTGCTAGTTCTCAACATCAGCACGCAGATATTTGTATATACTGTAATGTACACACCCTTCAATCACACTGCAGTCCACTGGTGCTCGGTGCTTGTGTTGGTGTGTGCATGCATGGATGGATGGATGAACAAGTACATGCAGATTTGAACAAAATAGGATTTTGTAGTGAACGGTCCCTCATTTTCTCCTCTGTTGGTAAAAGTTTTAAAAAAAGTGTTTGTCTGCGTCTCTTCTGGGAAGAGGTGTAAAGATAAATTTGTGATTCATTGTTGTTGTCAAACTGCGGTGGAAGTGGGAGGGTCCCACCCGTTTTGCCCTGGAACTCATCATCCGGAGCAACACCACCCTCCCAAACCGTCTAAGAATGATTGGGAGAAGATTGACAAAAGAGTGGGCCAGAGGGCAAAGAAGAGAGAGAGAGTAAGAAAGTAAATTAACTGATTGAGAAAAGACTGATTGAGAAAAAAAGAACAAGAGACAGATAATAACGGAAAGGAGTGTAAAGGAGGAGGGGGAGAGAGGTAGAGAGATGGATGGTGATGAAGGGCTAAATCCATGAAAAGGGCAGTAAACACAGCGAGTTTGTTGGGCCAAAACTCCTAAATAACATTTAGCTCCATTGCCAGCTGAAACATTAAAACAGATGAAGGTGACTTATCTGTGGTTGGTTTGGGTGTTCTACAAGTTATTAAAAGTTGTGGAAGGTGAAACTTTTCCACTTCATGCTGCCCCTAACATCACGGGGATGTTAGCAGTGTTCTGCATACGTGTGTTTGGAGGGGATAAGTATTTGATAGGCCTTTTAAAGCTCCTTGTACACCAGCTGAGGTTTGAAGATGTTTCCATGTGTTTTGGTTAGCAACGTCCTAATTCAGAAGAGGAAACAGCATTTATCAGGAGTTCACACCACATGCAACAAGCCAAATCAGAGTGCACAACTACAGATAAGTCAACAAGTAATCACAGTTATATTTGTCTCTTCTTTGTTAGCAAACAAAACTTTGTCATAGCTTGACGGTGTCAGCTGCCATACAAAAAGTATATCCCTCCCGCTGCTGCAGCACCACAGGTATGACACCTAGTAATCAACGACCTGAAAGCTCCTATCAGACAGCAGCACAGCAGTGAGTTTCTCAGCAGGACTACCCCAGAGTGTCTGACAAGAAAAATGTAAAACACCCTGAGCCAAATAGCTTGATTTAGAGTCAAAGGCTTTTATGTTGAATTGTATATGAACATGAGCTAAACTTCAGTGACTATCCCTGAACTTAAAGCTCACAGGCTTAACCACTGTCACCCTCTGCCCATCTCACATATAATAAAGACGAGGTAAAAAAAAAACTGCTGGGGGAAAAATTTAAACCTTACAGGATGTTCAATACTGACAGAATAAGCCATGGTATGGTAGTCTGTGGAGTGAATGTGACTCTTTAAAGTCAAAATGAAATGCCTTTTTTAACCCTTTTCGATGACATGCCCGGTCATATTGTGCACAACAGACCAAAACTACTTTGTCTTCTAGGAGTGAGGCAATCACCTCTAGTTGTTAATAAGTAGTTCAGTTGTTTTTTAATGTGATGTAAATAGTTTTGTCAGTGAGTGGTCATGGCTCCAAGTACTGATATTAGTGCCAGATGAAACGTTAAGTAAAAGTTAAGACATGTTGCAAAAAAACATACAAATGTCAACCTTATGGTCGCGCTAGATAAAAGATTTCTACCTGTAAAAAAACCTATGCATGATTAGGGAACCATGAATCCTGGGCTGCTGGTGGCGCTAGATAAAAGGTTACAACCTGTAAAAGTACCACCGCATGGCCACTATGAAAATCTGTACCAAATTTCCAGGCAAACCATCCGAGATTTGCTGACATATGTCAGTGCGGCCCAAAGTGGAACAGACTGATGTTGCCATCCCTCGATCCAAATACCTCTCCTTTAGTTCTTAGCTTTTTTCCCCCCGAAGTGCTGTTTTCTGTTTCTGAGTTTTAGCCAAGTGCCTCATTGCACACCCAACTCCACACATCATCATAACTACCCAGCACCTCATTTCTTGAGAAAAGATAAGAGTTTCTCATCCGCTTCTGACTGATGCTCTTTTCACAGCACAATGCCAGCCTAAAATACACAGGTGATGAAAACACAAGACACTCCTGCACACACCAAATGGACTCCTTGTGTTCCTTGACGACGTGCATACGATTCTTCCATCCCTCCTCTCATGATAGCCTCTATTGTTGGTATTGTGTGGGAGGAAGACACTGATAAGCTGCGGCCGGTATAATTCTCTCATTATGAGTTCAGAAGGGGAAAAGAGGCACAGGGAGGGAAGGAGGAAGGGAGGGATGAGGAGGCCCAGAGGCATGGGGTGCCACAAAGAGCAAAATCCGACTGATAATGGAGCAAATTCATCAGTCTCTTGCTCTCCATCACTGTCTGTGTCTCATCATCCATCCACAGGCCTTGCTGAGCTTTAGATGGAAGTCATTTCATAAAGTTTGGAGAGAAAAGTGGCTCTGACAAAATACAGAGAGAAAAAGGGAGTGCAAGCAGTTTTAGCTCCAACATAATGCCATGCAATCTGGCACGGGGAGGGAGACGCAAAGGGATGTCGAAAAAGAAGGGCAGAGAGAAGGAGGGATGACACAGGAGGGCAAGAGAAGTAAGCAAAAGGCTGACATTTTAGGGAGACACGGTGAAGGTGGTTGTTAGATCAGCCCTTCTTCCTCTATGGGTGAGTTTAGCAACAGCATAGAGCTTGTAGTGTGCTTATTTTCAACCACAAGGTTGCTGTGACCTAACTTAGGCTAGGGCTTCTAAAATACTCTCTAGCTTCGGCTATGGCTCATTGCTCTCTTCATTGGTTCAATTTTGCAAGCATATGCATGTGTGTGTGTGTGTGTGTGCGCGAGTGTGAGAATGAGAGAAATACTGAAGAAAAAAAATCTATGCACCCACTTGAGGGTATTTTAAAGAGACCCCTGCCTCCTCCTCACCATACTCTTTAAGACTGTTGGCTCGGTGTTCAATCACCACAACAACCTCACCTTAACAACAATGACTCCAGTAACCTTGGCCATCCATTAGCCTGTCTAGGAACAAAAGCTCTTTCCATAGGGAGCCATTAGACGAATATAGCTCTGGGAAGGGAAGTATCCAATACACCAGATGGGCTGCGCTTTATACCAGCTCCAGGGCTGGACAGCAGTCTCACAGAGACTTATTGAGAGGGAGAAATTAGGCTAAATTGGTGCAACACATGGAAAATGTTCAGGTCCGATGCTGGAGTCAATCCATGAATGTGAAACTGCAGGTGGACTGATTATTGGCCAAACTCGGCATATATCCGCATACTCCAATGTGTTTCACATACTTTTTACCAAAATGTGTTTAATGAACTGAAAAGTGTGGGAATTCCTCAGGTAAATAATCTTCTATAAACCTTCAACACGTCATCCTTATCTTTTATTGTTTGTTGAAAGGAAAACTGCAACTTCATGGTGGAGGTTACCCCCAGTTTGTACAATTATATTCCAGTAACAGAGCATCTGATTTTCTGAAAAAGAAATACCTGGTCAACTCTGAAAACCCAGAAGGCCACTGAACAACACTGTGATCTTTGATTATTTGCAAACATGTACTGTTGTTCTGAAGGTATTTCCAGAATTCCAAAAGTCTTTGTTAACTATCTCAATGGTTTCTCGATCCAGGTAGCTGGGAATTACATCTGTCACGCTCTTTTTGTAAATCAAAATAATAAAATATGAATGTTATTTTGTGTAACAATGGTACAATATTGGGATGGCACATTAATATATACTAATATAACTAATAATCAATTTGAATTTTGGTTCACTTTGTACAAAGTGAGCAAGAAGATATGGGATTTCTGGCTAACACCTTTGTTTATGAAAAAGAGGCCCACCAGGAACGCAGTAAAAAATACTATTTATCACACAGCGAGAGGAAGGGAGTCTTCTGGAAATACCTTCGGAACAGCGGTAAGTGTTGTTAAAAGATCAAAGATGAGAGGGTATTTACCCTTCAGAAAATCAGGTGATTAGCTCTGTTACTTAAATATAATGGTAATACATGAGCTGCACAACCTGGGGCTAGCGTTAGTGCCACATCACTGTACTTTTATGACAGCGTCATTATGATGTTCCCACCTGTAAGCCCTGCTATATAAATAAGCTCGCTAAATTGAAGGGAACAAATCACTTTCCCAACATTGTGCTGCAATTTAAAAGTGAGCTGCTGCTTTTCACATTTTAAAACCACCTATTTCAGAAAATGCCAATTATAAATAATTTCCACACTTTCCATGTGTTGAAAAATGCCCCCGATGTTTTTATCAGTGTCTGCTTTTCAAAAAACACCACCATTCCAAGAATCTGCGCTAGCAGGTCTGATGATACAAGTAACAAGAACAAGAGGTATAAAAACAATGCATCTCATTTGCGATTGTCATTCTGCCCTGTCTGGAGGATGGAGACAATTTCACACAAAAAAGTGTCAGACAGCTCTCAGCCCAAGTTGTGAATTTACATCTATTATGTATAAGTTGAGCTGGGCTCAGTAGCCAGCCAGTCCTGACTATCGGTTAGAGATGAGGATGTGTCACCTGTCTCTTCCCGTCCCATATGGTTTCCCCTGACTAACATTACAGCTGTACCTCCTGGCTACAGAGCAGATAACAGTACACAGTGTGTGTGTGTGTGTGTGTGTGTGTGTGCGCACGCGCTATTCTGCCTGACAAGTGGTTCTGTACAGCATTAAGAAGTGTGTCTACTGTACCTGCGCTTGCATGCATTGCTATGTGTGTGTGTGTGTAGGTGTGTGTGTGTTTATGCATGAATGTGTGCATTTATCCATGTGTCAGTGAGACTGTCTGTATGCGATTGTCTGTCTGCCTCAAAAAGCTGAACCAGGGGGACTGAATGTCTGAGTGTGTGTGTGTGTTTCTGTCTCACGGGGGGAACCGGTGGACAGCTGTGGTGAGAGAGCTGAGGTGTAACACCTTGTTAATGTGACAGACACAGTAAAAACAGTCACCGAGGGAATGAGCCGCCCTTGTCTACTTTGCTCAATAACTTGACAGATACAATAAGAAGCAGCAGTTGAGTTGGTTAAGCCGCTCTCGAGTTCAGTTCCCAATACACTTTATACTGGCGCAGAGCTCAGAAACAACCGTTTTAGTTAAATGGAGTTGTGCTATTATCATGGGTGTGAATGTAGTAAGTTCTGATAAAACTTGATTGAAAAGTTAGAAGTGGAGCCACTAATATTTAAGGATTGATTTAGGTTTTTAAACAATTGTTACCAGCCAATGACAAGGGAGACATGCCTATGTTGAAGGGGTGACTACACATGAAAGGGACTGTCACTTTAAATATTTGTCTGTAATATTTAGGACGATCTATTGACAGAAATGCAATATAATCTCCATAACTATGTTTTCAGTGGTGTAATAAGACCTTACATAATGAATCGTTTTAATTACCTTAGAATGAGCCATTTATATCTACATACGCCGCAGGTGCTCTTACATGGGTGTTGCCATGTTGCGGCACCATGTTTCTACAGTAGCCCAAATGGTCAAATGCCTCTTCATAGCGCGTTTCGTCACATTGAATACGTACGAAGAAGAAGTCACGTTAGTAGTAGTGGTAGTTGACTAATTTATTAGACGTAAGAAAATAAGAGAAATTTGGTCAAATGGAGGCCCACACGTTTTATTTAGCACAAGAGCCGACAGAGCGTGTCGGTTACAGTAGCTTCTCCTGGATTCATGTGGTGTCTGAATAATAAGAATATTTTTTCCTCCTTAAATGTTTATTGCAAAAAGATAAATAAAGCATACATGGGATATTAAAGAGGTGGTATTATCTTTTTGGCTTTTTCCCTCTCCTTTATTGAGTTATATATCTTTTTGTGCATGTAACAGGTTTGCAAAATGAAAAATCCCAAAGTCCAGCCCAAAGGGAGTTCCTATCTCCCACAGAAAGCAGTGCTCAGAGCTGCTTGAAAACAGCTCGTTTGTAGTCCAACCCTTCACTTCCTATACTTGTGACGTCACAATGAAAACGCGTCACAAAGCTTGCCAAGCGGCTGGCAGAGTCAGCTGAGGGATACTAAAATGTAACGTGAAGACACGGCAGACTGCTGATTGGTCAGAGAGAATATTATAGTATTCACTGCATCATCATTGCACCAGACAGAGGCCAGCAACAGAAACTTTTATATTTTACAGTTTTTGTATGGATTTTCATCATTAAATCTACTTCTGAGAAGTTTTGAGGTGAGAAATCAGCTGTGTAGATTTCGAATATTGACAGTTTTACGAAAAGTGATGGCAGAACAAAAATGTGATGAATATTTCCGGAGTTGAGGAGCTCTGCAAGTGGCGGTGGGTGAAGCCTGCGCCAACCCGCGGGAGGAGCATGTGAGGCCGGCCAGCCGCCCGCTCACAGAGCCCTCTGCTCCCGACGTGCCACACAGACCGCTGCAGCAACAACGGCAGAGGAAAACACAGCTGGAAGGTTTTCATACCGCTTATCTATCTTTACATTCTGAGTAATGTTGAAACGTTTTAACTGTAGACTGTATATATTTTAAGAGCTGTGTGGATCGCTGGTGTGTGTGTCGCAATGAACATTACATCGCGGCAGTTGTGTGTGGCGTCGCTATCTCTGGGTACTATCTGCAATGGAAAATGAAGCAGGGCTGAGTAGAGTTGAGTCTATCAATTTGCGCTGTGGAAGCATTTTTCGGCAATGTAGCATAGATCATCAGAACACCGGCAACAGTTCAATGTTCAGTCCTGCTAGTAAGTTGCGGAACAATGATGTTGGCTGTGTCTGAAATCACCCACTACTCACTATATAGTGGACTATATAGTGAGCTCGCCATTTTGTAGTGCTGTCCGAATG